>WNWK01036985.1:0-18788 GCA_009830355.1 Cherax destructor
TAAAGTTAAAATCTCCCATAACACAACATTTTCATATCTAGACGCTTATGAATTTCGTTCCATAGCAGCTTACTGCACTCCCTATCAAAATTTGAGGGCCTACAAATCACACCCAAAATTAATTTGTCTAGACCCTTGATAAACCGTAGCCAAACAGATTATGTGCCCTATGTTTCTAATCTTATATCTTGTCTAACACAACAATTAAAATTATCTTTGACATACATCGCTCACTCCACCACCTTCCTGTTGACCCTATCAGTGTGGAATAGTTTATAACCCTGTAAGTTGCATTCAGGATTATAAACATATATATATATATATATATATATATATATATATATATATATATATATATATATATATATATATATATGATGGGGTCCACCTCTGGTGTAAATTGTGGGTCCATATATATATATATATATATATATATATATATATATATATATATATATGAGGAGGGGTTGTTGAGGTGGAATGGACATGTAAAGAGGATGGAACGAAATCGAATGACTTCGAGATGTCAAAGTATTTTATCCACAGTGGTATATTACAGACCATTCTGGAAAAATACCCTGACTTTGCTCGCTCTGAATAAAGCATTACCACATGTGTGTGTGCGTATATATGTGTGTATGTGTGTGTGTTAGAGTGTGTGTGTGTGTGTGTGTATGTATATGTATGTATGTGTGTGTGTACTCACCTAATTGTACTCACCTAATTGTGATTTCAGGGGTTGAGACTCAGCTCCTGGCCCCGCCTCTTCGCTGTCCACTACTGGGTCTCTGCTCTCCCTGCTCCATGAGCTTTATCATACCTCGTCTTAAAACTATGTATGGTTCCCGCCTCCACTATATCGTTCGCTAGACTATTCCACATCCTGACTACTCTATGGCTGAATAAATGCTTCCTAACATCCCTTTGACTCATCTGAGTCTTCAGCTTCCAGTTGTGTCCCCTTGTTTCTGTGTTCCCTCTCTGGAACATCCTGTCTCTATCTACCTTGTCGATTCCCCGCAGTATTTTGTATGTCGTTATCATGTCTCCTCTAACCCTTCTGTCCTCCAGTGTTGTTAGTCCTATTTCCCTCAACCTTTCTTCATAGGACAGTCCCCTGAGTTGTGGAACAAGCCTTGTCGCAAACCTTTGCACTTTCTCTAATTTCTTGACGTGCTTGACCAGGTGTGGGTTCCAGACTAGTGCTGCATACTCAAGTATGGGCCTGACGTATACGGTGTACAGTGTCTTGAACGATTCCTTGTTAAGGTAACGGAACGCTAATCTTAGGTTTGCCAGTCGCCCATATGCTGCAGCAGTTATCTGGTTGATGTGTGTTTCCGGAGACGTGCTTGGTGTTATACTCACCCCAAGGTCTTTCTCCTTTAACGAGGTTTGTAGTTTTTGTCCACCTAGCCTGTATTCTGTCTGTGGTCTTTTTTGCCCTTCCACGATCTTCATGACTTTGCATTTGGCGGGATTAAATTCGAGAAGCCAGTTGCTGGACCAGGTGTCCAGCATGTCCAGATCTCTTTGAAGTCCTGCTTGGTCCTCATCCGATTTGATTCTCCTCATTAATTTCACATCATCTGCGAACAGAGACACTTCTGAGTCTATCCCGTCCGTCATGCCATTCACATATACCAAGAATAGCACTGGTCCTAGGACTGACCCCTGCGGTACACCGCTCGTCACCGGCACCCACTAAGATACTTCATCACGCACCATGACCCATTGTTGCCTACCTGTGAGGTATTCCCTGATCCATTCCAGTGCCCTTCCTGTTATACACGCTTGGTCTTCCAACTTCTTTACTAATCTCATGTGAGGAACTGTGTCGAAGGCCTTCCTGCAGTCCAGGAAAATGCAATCAACCCACCCTTCTCTCTCTTGCCTTACTTCTGTTACTTTATCATAGATCTCCAGGAGGTTTGTTACACAGGATTTGGCTTCCCTGAATCCGTGTATGTGTGTGTGTGTGTGTGTGCGTACTCACCTAGTTGTGGTGTGTGTGTGTGTGTGTGTGTGTTTGTGTGTGAGTGTGTGTGTACTTACCTATTTTTAATCACCTATTTGTGGTTGCAGGGGGCGAGTCATAGCTCCTGGCCCCGCCTCTTCACTGATTGCTACTAGGTCCTCTCTTCCCCTGCTCCATGAGCTTTATCAAACATCGTCTTAAAACTATGAATGGTTCCTGCCTCCACTACGTCGCTTTCTAAGCTATTCCACTTCCTGACAACTCTATGACTGAAGAAATACTTCCTAAGATCCCTTTGACTCATAGGAATCTTCAATTTCAAATTGTGACCCCTTGTTTCTGTGTCCCCTCTCTGGAACATCTTGTTTCTGTCCACCTTATCTATTCCTCGCAGTATTTTATATGTAGTTATCATGTCTCACCTAACGCTCCTGTCCTCTAGTGTCGTCAGGCCGATTTCCCTTAACCTTTCTTCGTAGGACAATCCCCTTAGCTCTGGGACTAGTCTTGTTGCAAACCTTTGCACTTTCTCTAATTTCTTGACGTGCTTGACGATTCCTTAGTGAGGTATTGGAACGCTATTCTTAGGTTTGCCAGCCGCCCGTATGCTGCAGCAGTTATCTGATTGATGTGTGCCTCAGGAGATGTGCTCGGTATTATACTCACCCCAAGATCTTTTTTCTTGAATGAGATTTGCAGTCTTTGGCCACCTATACTATACATTTGGCAGGGTTAAATTCAAGGAGCCAGTTACTGGACCAGGCTTGTAGCCTGTCCAGGTCTCTTTGTAGTCCTGCCTGATCCTCGACTGATTTAATTCTTCTCATTAACTTCACATCATCTGCAAACAGGGACACTTCTGAGTCTATCCCTTCCGTTATGTCATTCACATATACCAAAAACAGTACAGGTCCTAGGACTGACCCTTGTGGAACTCCACTCGTCACAGGTGCCCACTCTGACACCTCGTCAAGTATCATGACTCGTTGTTGCCTCCCTGTCAGTGCCTTTCCTGTTACGTGTGCCTGATTCTCTAGCTTTTGCATTAACCTCTTGCGAGGAACTGTGTCGACCGCCTTCTTGCAGTCCAAGAAAATGCACTCTATCCACCCCTCTCTCTCGTGTCTGTTACCTTGTCATAAAACTCCAGTAGGTTTGTGACACAGGATTTTCCTTCCCTGAAACCGTGCTGGTTGTCGTTTATAAGCTTGTGTCTTTCTAGGTGCTCCAACACTCTCCTCCTGATGATCTTCTCCATGACTTTGCATACTATACACGTCAGTGACACAGGTCTGTAGTTTAATGCTTCGTGTCTGTCTCCTTTCTTAAAAATTGGGACTTCATTTTGCCATCTTCCACACCTCAGGTAGTTGCCCAGTTTCAATGGAAGTGTTGAAGATTTTTGTTAGTGGCACACTTAACATCTCTGCTCCCTCTCTAAGGACCCACGGAGAAATATTGTCAGGTCCCACCTCTTTTGAGGTATCGAGTTCACATAACAGCTTCTTCACCTCCTCCTCGGTTGTGTGTATTTCATCCAGCACTTGTTGGTATACCTCCCTATTCTGAATTCCTGGAGTCCTACCTGTCTCCTCTGTAAATACTTCTTTAAATCTCATGTTGAGCTCCTCACATACCTCTTTGTCGTTTCTTGTGAACTCCCCACCTTCCTTCCTCAGCCTGATTACCTGGTACTTGACTGTTGTACTCACCTAATTGTACTCACCTAATTGTGGTTGCAGGAGTCGAGACTCAGCTCCTGGCACCGCCTCTGCGCTGCCCGCTACTGGGTATCTGCTCTCCCTGCTCCATGAGCTTTATCATACCTCGTCTTAAAACTGTGTATGGTTCCTGCCTCCACTATGTCTGTGTGTGTGTGTGTGTGTGTGTACTCACCTAATTGTGGTGGCAGGGGTTAAGACTTAGCTACTGGCTAAGCGTGTGTGTGTGTGTTTGTGACCCAACAATTAATATTTGCACCAATAACTCAATACAGTTGTGACCGGGTGTGGACTAGTGAATTGCTCATTACTTTATAATTTGTTCATGATTGTAATCGTGTATAAACGTAAGTAAGTAAATTTACTTACATGATTCATTACCTTTGTAACTTGTGAGTTCATTACCTTTGTACCTTGTGAGTTCATTACCTTTGTAACTTGCTCAGCTATCAAAACTTTGGGGCCCAGTCCCTGGACCCATTATGTACCTCTGTAATCTTTTGACTACCGCCCACAGGATGGGTATGGGGTGACTACCGCCCACAGGATGGGTATGGGGTGACTACCGCCCACAGGATGGGTATGGGGTGACTACCGCCCACAGGATGGGTATGGGGTGACTACCGCCCACAGGATGGGTATGGGGTGACTACCGCCCACAGGATGGGTATGGGCTGCATAATAATGATATTAAACTAAACTTAAAAACTTGGAGAGTGTATAAATCTGTAATGGAGGGATAGCGGGGTGGGAGTAGGCCTAGGAAATGTTTGAGGGAAGGGGTAAAGGAGGTTTTGTGTGCGAGGGGGTTGGACTTCCAGCAAGCGTGCGTGAGCGTGTTAGATAGGAGCGAATTGAGACAAATTGTTTTTAGGACTTGACGTGCTGTTGGAGTGTCAGGAAGGTAACATTTATGAAGGGATTCAAGGAAACCAGCAGGCCAGACTTGATTCCTGGAGATGGGAAGTACAGTGCCGGCACTCTGAAGGAGGGGTGTTAATGTTGCAGTTTTATAACTGTAGTGTAAGCACGCCTCTGGCAAGACAGTGATGGAGTGAATGATGGTGAAAGTTTTTCATTTTCGACCCCCACTGCCTTGGTGGGAAACGGCCGATGTGTTAATAATATAATAATAATAATTCGATTTAAATATAAATCAACCAAATTTAATAAGTTCTTTTCCCCAAATGATACTTCCTGTCTGAAAACACTTGAACCTAGATGCATAAAAACCTGAAGAAAAGACGAGTTATGACTTGAGGAAACACAGGATCTGCTTGTTGCTTGTGATGGATGCCCCACGTACGTCATGCATGGGGGGGGGACCATTTTCTCTGGTCAGAAAGGACACCTGGAGTTTACCTGGAGAGAGTACACCATGTTAAAGGAATAAAAGGCTAACCACTGCCTCTATAGTGCGGTGAGCCTCCAAAAATTGATTTATCACCGCTGATATTTCAAAATCAATATTTTATTTCCCTCTAATTGGATGCCCCCTCCCCCGCCCATTTGGATGCCCGGGGCTACCGCCCGTTTCGGCTTCATCCACTCTGCACGCCCTTGACCTCTGGTGCAAATTGTGGGACCCATAGCCTCGGAGCCTCGGAGCCTCGGAGCCTCGGAGCCTCGGAGAAGTGCATAAAAAGGCTTCAAGGAAGAACATCTGGAAGTTTAGTTTAGTTTGATATCTTTATTATGCACCCCATACCCATGGTGTGGGCGGTAGTCACCCCATACCCATGGTGTGGGCGGTAGTCACCCCATACCCATGGTGTGGGCGGTAGTCACCCCATACCCATGGTGTGGGCGGTAGTCACCCCATACCCATGGTGTGGGCGGTAGTCACCCATACCCATGGTGTGGGCGGTAGTCACCCATACCCATGGTGTGGGCGGTAGTCACCCCATACCCATGGTGTGGGCGGTAGTCACCCCATACCCATCCTGTGGACGGTAGTCACCCCATACCCATGGTGTGGACGGTAGTCACCCCATACCCATGGTGTGGGCGGTAGTCACCCCATACCCATCCTGTGGGCGGTAGTCACCCCATACCAATCCTGTGGGCGGTAGTCACCCCATACCCATCCTGTGGGCGGTAGTCACCCCATACCCATCCTGTGGGCGGTAGTCACCCCATACCCATCCTCTGGGCGGTAGTCACCCCATACCCATCCTGTGGGCGGTAGTCACCCCATACCCATCCTGTGGGCGGTAGTCACCCCATACCCATCCTGTGGGCGGTAGTCAAAAGATTACAGAGGTACATAATGGGTCCAGGGACTGGACCTCAAAGTTTTGATAGCTGAGCAAGTTACAAAGGTAATGAACTCACAAGTTACAAAGGTAATGAACTCACAAGTTACAAAGGTAATGAACTCACAAGTTACAAAGGTAATGAATCATGTAAGTAAATTTACTTACTTACGTTTATACATGGTTACAATCATGAACAAGTTATAAAGTAATGAGCAATTCACTAGTCCACACCGGTCACAACTGTATTGAGTTATTGGTGCAAATATTAATTGTTGGGTCACACACACACACAAACACACATGCACGGAAAGCCCGGGTTCGATTCCCGGCGGGGCGGAAACATTTCGAAGTGTTTCCTTACACACACAGACACATACAACAGGCCTAGTGTCATGTGCCTAGGACAAAATGGTAACTAACACACATACACACATTTCTTCTGCCATAGAGTAGTCAGGAAGTGTAATAGTCTAGCAAACGATATAGTGGATTCAGGAACCATACATAGCTTTAAGACAAGGTATGATAAAGCTCATGGAGCAGGGAGAGAAGAGACCCAGTAGCGGACAGCGAAGAGGCGGGGCCAGAAGCTGAGTCTCGACCCCTGCAACCACAATTAGGAGAGTACAATTAGGAGAGTACACACATCGGACGAGGACCAGGCAGAACTACAAAGGGATCTGGACAGGCTGCAAGCCTGGTCCAGCAATTGGCTCCTGGAGTTCAACCCCACCAAGTGCAAAGTCATGAAGGTTGGGGAAGGGCAAAGAAGACCGCAGACGGAGTACAGTCTAGGGGGCCAGAGACTACAAACCTCACTCAAGGAAAAAGATCTTGGGGTGAGTATAACACCAGGCACGTCTCCTGAGGCGCACATCAACCAAATAACTGCTGCAGCATATG
The DNA here is from genome assembly GCA_009830355.1 of Cherax destructor. NCBI lineage: Eukaryota > Metazoa > Arthropoda > Malacostraca > Decapoda > Parastacidae > Cherax > Cherax destructor. The sequence goes on from WNWK01036985.1 coordinate 6,861, forward strand.
GGCGCCTAGCAAACCTAAGAACATCATTCCGACATCTTAATAAGGAATCGTTCAGGACCCACACTGTGTACGTTAGGCCCATATTATAGTATGCAGCACCAGTTTGGAACCCACACCTAGCCAAGCACGTAAAGAAACTAGAGAAAGTGCAAAGGTTTGCAACAAGACTAGTCCCGGAGCTAAGGGGTATGTCCTACGAGGAGAGGTTAAGGGAAATCGACCTGACGACACTGGAGGACAGGAGAGATAGGGGGGACATGATAACGACATATAAAATACTGAGAGGAATTGACAAGGTGGACAGAGACAGAATGTTCCAGAGATGGGACACAGCAACAAGGGGACACAGCTGGAAGTTGAAGACTCGGATGAATCACAGGGATTTTAGGAAGTATTTCTTCAGTCACAGAGTAGTCAGGAAGTGGAATAGTTTGGGAAGCGATGTAGTGGAGGCAGGTTCCATTCATAGCTTTAAGAAGAGGTATGATAAAGCTCATGGCGCAGGGAGGAGTGACCCAGTAGCGGACAGCGAAGAGGCGGGGCCAGGAGCTGAGTCTCGACCTCTGCAACCACAATTAGGTGAGTACACACACACACACACACATTTGAATATCCACTTCCCCTACCACCCCATCTTTTAATATTTTTTTACCAATAGGTATATTTTATTACATAATATGGTACAAAAGATTTAAGAGATACATTGTTGATATATAGATGGCATATATAGTACATGAGGTGTGAGAGATACATGTCTAGTGCATATTGTTACGTGTTTGTCACTGATTATAATGCGAAAATCTCATCCAGCTCCTGAGAGCTATGCCGCTCACGGCATGGAGGGACGCGTGGTGGGTATGAAGGGACGTGTGGTGGGCATGAAGGGACGTGTGGTGGGTATGAAGGGACGTGTGGTGGGCATGAAGGGACGTGGTGGGTATGAGGGACGTGTGGTGGGCATGAAGGGACGTGTGGTGGGTATGGAGGGACGCGTGGTGGGCTAGCTAGTAAGTAAGTTTATTCAGGTATACACAAATACAGTTACATAGATTATCATACATAGCAGCATATGTGTAGAAAACCTAGGATAACCAAAAAGTCAGACAAAGTTACTTATTTCCATTGGGATCCTTTCGGGAGGTTAATCAGATCAAGACTGAAGATGACTCAGTGTGAATACTTTAGGAAGACATTCCAGTGTAGCGAGAAGACATTCCAGTGTAGCGAGAAGACATTCCAGTGTAGCGAGAAGACATTCCAGTGTAGCGAGAAGACATTCCAGTGCATCGTTCCATAGTAAATAGTGGAAGTGTTTTCCAGTTTGTGAAGGTTGGTGAGTGGTGGTAGTGTGGAAGATGGCCTGTGGGGATGGGGGATAGGGATAAGACCTACACTATGTGCATGGGTGCCAGCCTCTGGGGGTGGGGGATAGGGATAAGACCTACACTGTGAATGGTGCCAGCTGGGATAGGAGGATGACCACACTAGGCATGGCTGCCCCGTGGGGATGGGGATAGGGATAAGACCTACACTATGTGCATGGGTGCCAGCCTGTGGGGATGGGGGATAGGGATAAGACCTACACTATGTGCATGGGTGCCAGCCTGTGGGGATGGGGGATAGGGATAAGACCTACACTATGTGCATGGGTGCCGGCCTGTGGGGATGAGGATAGGATGACCTCATGTGCATGGGTGCGGCCTGTGGGGATGGGGATAGGGATAAGACCTACACTATGTGCATGGGTGCAGCCTGGTGGGATAGGACAACCACACTTGTGCATGGCTGCCGGCCTGTAGGGTGGGGGATAGGATAAGACCTACACTATGTGCATGGGTGCCGGCCTGTGGGTGGGTGATAGATAAGACCTACACTATGAGCATGGTGCCGCCTGTGGATGGGGGATAGGGATAAGACCACACTATGTGCATGGGTGCCAGCCTGTGGGTAGGGATAGGATAAGACCTACACTATGCATGGTGCCAGCCTGTGGGGATGGGTAGAGATAAGACTACACTATGAGCATGGGTGCGGCCTGTGGTGGGATAGGATAAGACCACACTATGAGCATGGGTGCCGGCCTGTGGGGATGGGATAGGATAAGACCTACACTATGCATGGGTGCCAGCCTGTGGGTGGGATAGGGATAAGACCTACACTAGTGCATGGGTGCCGGCCTGTGGGTGGGGATAGATTAGACCTACAATGTGATGGGTGCCGGCCTGTGGGGATGAGGATAGGATAAGACTACACTATGAGCATGGTGCCGGCCTGTGGGTAGGGGACAGGTAAGACCTACACTATGTGCATGGGTGCCGGCCTGTGGGGATGGGGGATAGGGATAAGACCTACAGTATGTGCATGGGTGCCGGCCTGGGGGGGTGGGATAAGACCTACAGTATGTGCATGGGTGCCGGCCAAGATTATCGTATATACAAACCTGGAAAACCTTTCACAAACACATTTATCTGCAGCAGCAGGCGCCATACTTCCAGGTAACTTACAAATGATTACTTGTAGATGCAAGGAATAATTAGAGACACATTGCGGAAAACCATTGTGGTGTTAATGTTAACGAGAGAGTGACCAGTCAGTGGCGCCACGCCACGGGGGAGGGTAAGAAGAGGCGGTGTGTAGGTGAAGGTGAGGGATCACACAGGGGTTCAGCAGTGCACATACCCACATCTTTCATGATGAACATGGGAAACAGATAATGATGTGTGTATTGTAAGACAGTGGAGTCCAGGTGAGCAAGAAAATTGAAGAGAGCAACACAGTGGGGTTAGTTTAATATCTTGATTATTAGACTGCACATAATGCCAAGGCAAGATAGTGGCTCTCTTTGCACTACAAATCATTGTAAACCCTACCAATGTAAATATACTTCCTACAATATGTCAACCACGATGTAAACTTGCAATGAAACAAAATTTGATTTGATTTGATTTGATGAACCCGATACCCATCCTGTGGGCAGTAGTCAAAAGATTACAAGGACTGGGCCCCAAAGTTATGATAGCTGAACAAGTTACAAAGGTAATGGACTCCCGGTAGATCTAGTCACAATCAAGGCAAGTTACAAAGGTAATGACCATCTACACTCCTATACATACCTGGAAAGGGTTTAGGGAGTCAACGCCCCCGCGGCTCGGTCTGAGACCAGCCCTCATGGTGGAATCAGGGTCTGATCAACCAGGCAGTTACTGCCACCGCACGCAAACTGACTTACGAACCACAGCCCGGTTGGTCATGTACTGACTTTAGGTGCCTGTCCAGTGCCTTCTTGAAGACAGCCAGGGGTCTATTGGTAATCCCCCTAATGTATGCTGGGAGGCAGTTGAACAGTCTTGGGCCCTGGACACTTATGGTGTTGTCTCTCAGTGTACTCGTGGCGCCCCTGCTTTTCATCGGGGTAATGTTGCATCTCCTGCCGAGTCTTTTGCTTTCATAGGAAGTGATTTTCGTGTGCAGAATTCATACTAATCCCTCCAGGACCTTCCAAGTGTATATTATCATGTATCTCTCTCGCCTGCGTTCCAGGGAATACAGATCAAGGACCTTCAATCGTTCCCAGTAATTTAGGTGCTTTATCGTACTTATGTATGCCGTGAAAGTTCTTTGTACACTCTCCAGATCTGCAATGTCGCCAGCCTTGAAGGGGGCTGTTAGTGTACAACAGTATTCCAGCCTAGAGAGAACAAGTGATTTGAAAAGTGTCATCATGGGCTTGGCATCCCTGGTTTTTAAGGTTCTCATTATCCATCCTATCATTTTCCTAGCCGATGAGGTAGATACATTGTTGTGGTCTTTAAAGGCGAGATCCTATGACATTATCACTCCCAAGTCCTTCACATTTCTTTTTCGCTCTATTGTATGGTTAGAATTTGTCGTATACCTTGATACATTTTTTATTTTCTCAAGTTTTCCATATCTGAGTACTTGAAATTTCTCCTCGTTGAACTTCATATTGTTTTGAGTGGCCCATTTGAAGATTTGATTGATGTCCGCTTGGAGTCTTGCAGTGTCTTCGATGGAGGTCACCGCCATGGCAATCCGGGTGTCATCCGCAAAGGAAGACACGAAGCTATGGCTTACATCTCTGTCAGAAATGAGGATGAGGAATAGAATGGAGCGAGTACTGTGCCTTGTGGAACAGAGCTTTTCACCGTAGCTGCCTGGGACTTTACTCTGTTTACTATTACTCTTCGTGTTCTATTTGTCAGGAAGTTATAGATCCATCTACCATATTTTCCTGTTATTCCTTTATCACGCATTTTGTGTGCTATTACGCCATGGTCACACTTGTCGAAAGCTTTTGCAAAGTCTGCGTATATTACATCTGTATTTTGTTTATCCTCAACAGCATCCAGGACCCTGTCATAGTAGTCCAGGAGCTGGGACAGGCAGGAGTGACCTGCTCTAAACCCGTGTTGCCCTGGGTTGTGAAATTGATGGGTATCTAGGTGGTTGGCGATCTTGATTCTTAGAACCCTCTCAAAGATTTTTATGATATGGGATTTTAGTGCAATCGGTCTGTAGTTCTTTGCAATTGCTTTACTGCCACCCTTGTGGAGTGGGGCAATGTCTGTTGTTTTTAGTGTGTGAGGGATGACCCCTGTGTCCATGCTCCCTCTCCACAGAATGCTGAAGGCATGCGATAGGGCTTCTTGCAATTCTTGATGAACACGGAGTTCCATGAGTCTGGGCCTGGGGCAGAGTGCATAGGCATGTTATTTAGTGGTGACCTGTACTTAGCTCTGTGAAGACGTGTCTTGTGTGCTCTCTGTGAATCTGAACAAGATGTCCTTCCTTGAGCACCTCTACCAGCAGCTAAAGGAAGAACTGAGGGTGGCTAAGCTTGAGATACAGCGACTGACTGAGGAAAACAAGAGGATTCGTAGTAATCCTCCTGTCGAGATTCCTCAAGCCAAGAAAGGAACCTGGACAGTGGTTGGAATGCATGGGACAAAGTTAAGGATCAAGAGGACGGATGGACAAGTAGAATCAACGAAGATCCAGGAAACTGTTGTGGAAACATCGAACCGATTCCCATGCTACCCGATGAATGTGAGTCGACTTCTGGGAACGTCACAACGAACGACACCAAGGAAACTAAAAACATTGTTGTTGTTGGAGATAGCCAGGTTAGGTATATGGATAGGGCATTCTGTTTGAAGGATAGGAGTAGGGGACAGAGGGTTTGCTTTCCTGGGGCTGGGATGGAGGATATTGTTAGCCGTCTGGACGACATCATGAGAGGTAATGGGAGCAATCCTATTATCTGTCTCAGTGCTGAAAGCAACGATGTTGGCAGACGTAGGAGTGAGGACCTAACTTGCAGGTATATGTCAGCAATAGACATAATTAGGAAGGAGGGTGGGTACCCTGTCATATGTGGTATTTTGCCAAGGAGAGGAGTTGCAAATGAATGGCTATCCAGGGCAATTGGTGTCAATTGCTGGATGGACAAATACTGTAAGGAAAATGCAGTAACATTCATTGGCAACAGGGACCTCTTCTATGGCAAAAATGACATGTAGGCCAGGGATAGGGTTCACTTATCCAGGTCTGGGGTGGGGGCACTGGCAACTGCAGTGGAGGGAGCTGTTAGGGCTTTAAACTAGAAATAGTTAGTGGTATGGGTTTTGGGGGAAAACAGTGAAATCCCAGTGTAGTAATATTATGAATTCTAGGGGAACTAGTAATAGGCAGAATAAGGTGGATACTGGAAAGCTTAGAGAACACTTATCAACTGTGGACTGGGGTGAAGAAGAGAACTATCAATATGACAGTTTTCTGAACACTATACAGGCTGCCCAAAGAACATTTATCCTATATAAAGAAATTAGATCAAGTAGAAATGACCCAAAATGAATGAATAATAGGCTCAAATATATTTTAGGGCAGAAGAAAGGAATTTATAGGAGCATAAAAAGAGGTGAGGGTCACCATATAAATCAGTATACTGACATTAAGAGGGACGTTAAAAAGGGGATAAGAAAAGCTAAACGGGACTATGAAATTAAAGTTGCTAGGGATTCAAAAGCTAACCCAAAATGTTTTTTCCAGGTTTATAGAACAAAAGTTAGAAATAAGATATGTCCCCTTAAAATAACTCTGGGCATCCTACTGACAAGGAGAATGATATGTGATCTATTTTTAATAATTATTTTCTCTCGGTTTTCACACAGGAGGATACTAATAATATCCCAGTAATTAATTTTTATAGTGGCCCTGAAAATGATAAATTATGTAATATCACAGTCACTAGTGAAATGGTTATGAAACAAGTAGACCGACTGAAACAAAATAAATCGCCGGGTCCTGATGAACTTTTTGCAAGGGTTCTTAAGGAATGCAAAATGGAACTCTGTGAACCATTAACTAACATTTGTAACTTATCTCTTCAAACAGGTGTAGTGTCTGATATGTGGAAGTTGGCTAATGTAATTCCTATTTTTAAAGCAGGGGATAAGTCACTACCATCAAATTACCGCCCAATAATCCTGACCTCAATTGTAGGCAAATTACTAGAGTAAATTATAGCTGATTTTAAAAGAAACCATCTGGATAAACATAATTTGTTTAATGATACTCAGCATGGATTCTAATTTATTAACTTTTTTCGGTAAAGCTTTTGAGGCTGTTGATCACGATAAAGAATTCGATATTGTTTATTTAGTGGAGTTCCACAGGGATCAGTCTTAGGCCCGTAGTTGTTTATAATATATATCAATGACCTTGATGAGGGAATTACTAGTGATATGAGCAATTCGCCGATGACACGAAGATAGGTAGGATAATTGATTCAAACATAGATGTCAGGGAACTACAGGAGGATTTAGACAAACTCAATTCGTGGTCAGAAAAGTGGCAGATGCAGTTCAATGTAGATAAATGCAAGGTTCTGAAGCTCGGGAGTGTCCATAACCCAAGCACTTATAAGTTAAATAACGTAGAACTTAGCCATAAAGATTGCAAAAAGGACTTGGGGGTTATGGTAAGCAGCAACCTTAAACCAAGACAGCAATGCCTAAGCATACATAATAAGGTAAACAGATTACTGGGATTTATATCAAGAAGTGTTAGCAACAGAAGTCCAGAGGTCATATTACAACATTATACATCATTAGTAAGGCCTCACCTAGATTACGCAATTCAGTTCTGGTCTCCATATTACAGAACATAAGAAAGGAGGAACACTGCAGCAGGCCTGTTGGCCCATACTAGGCAGGTCCTTCACATTCCATCCCACTAACAGAATATTTGTTCAACCTAATTTTCAATGCTACCCAAGAAATAAGCTTTGATAATTCTATTTACTCATGTGCAATTCCCACTCAAATCCAACCCCTCTCACTCATGAATTTATCCAACCTAAATTTAAAACTACCCAAGGTCCTTGCTTCAATAACCCTACTAGGCAGACTGTTCCACTCATCAACTACCCTATTCTTCACGTTCTTCACGATTCTCCTTTGTATGGACTGATGAAGCCACTGTGTGGCGAAACGTTTCCTCAATAAAGATACCCAAGTGTTGCATATGTGTTTAATTTACCTACCCTATTTCCAAACCAATACTTTCCTAGAACATAAGAACATAAGAAAGGAGGAACACTGCAGCAGGTCTGTTGGCCCATACTAGGCAGGTCCTTCACAATCCGTCCCACTAACAGAACACTTGCTCAACCCAATTTTCAATGCTACCCAATAAATAAGCTTTGACAATTCCATTCACTCATTTGCGAGTCCCACTCAAATCCAACCCCTCTCACTCATGAATTTATCCAACCTAAATTTGAAACTACACAAGGTCCTAGCTTCATTAACCCTACTAGGCAGACTGTTCCACTCATCAACTACCCTATTTCCAAACCAATACTTTCCTATATCCTTTCTAAATCTAAACTTATCTAACTTGAATACATTATTGCGGGTTCTCTCTTGGAGAGATATCCTCAAGACCTTATTTATATCCCCTTTGTTAATACCCATTTTCCACTTGTATACCTCGATCATGTCTCCCCTCATTCTACGTCTTACAAGTGAATGTAATTTAAGGGTCTTCAATCTTTCTTCGTAAGGAAGATTTCTAATGCTATGTATTAATTTAGTCATTCTACGCTGAATGTTTTCTAACGAATTTATGTCCATTCTGTAATTTGGAGACCAGAACTGAGCTGCATATTCTAGGTGAGACCTTACTAAAGATGTATAAATCTGTAATATAACCTCTGGACTTCTGTTGCTAACACTTCTTGATATAAATCCCCAGGCTTTTGATAGAGTACCGCACCAGAGACTGTTAAAGAAAGTGGCAGCTCATGGCATTGGGGAAAAATGCTGTCATGGATCGAGTCATGGCTCACCAATAGGAAGCAAAAGATGCATAAATGGGGTTAAACCGAATGGGGACTTGTAACAATGGTGTTCCACAGGGATATTTAGGCCCATTGTTTTTATAATATAACAATGACCTTGACGAGGAATTACTAGTGATATGGCAAATTCCCGACAACACGAAGATAGGTGGAAAAATTGATTCAAACATGATGTCATAGAACTTCAGGAAGATTTAGAAAACTTAATTCGGGTCAGAAAAGGGCAGATGAGTTCAATGTAGATAAATGCAAGGTTCGGGAAGCTCGGGGGTCCATAACCCAAGCCTTATAAGTTAAATAACGTAGAACTTGAATACAGTTTTGAGAAGGACTTGAACTGTTGATAAAAACGGGAATAAAGTTTTTGAAATAAAACATACAGAGTCTGTCGGGGATAGAATTTTCAGGGGGGCATGAAAAATTAATTTTGGGGTGGGGAATACCGCCCCCCAAACTTAGATAGGGACCAAGGGGAGACTATTTGGGAGGAAATTGGAAGGCCACAAGGGACGATAACGAAGTAATTCTAGGGACCTTTAGTCAGATTGATTGGAATTTCTTGACAGGGAATTTAGAATCTAACGACTTTTTAGAAGTAGTTCAAGATTTTTTTTTAAGCAGTTTGTGACAGAACCTACAAGGGGAAATAACCTTTGGATTGGTTTTTTGCAAATAAGGAAACCCTTTTAATAATTTAGAAATTACGGGAGGAACTCGGCCCAACCGACCAAAAAATCAATTATCTTTGGCATTGAAGGGGGAAGTTTTGAAAGGATAATTCAGTCGGTCCAAAATTTTTCGCTTAGCAGATTACAATGGCCCAAGAGAACACTTATCAACTTGGAACGGGGGTTTAATGAAGAGGACACAAATGACAGTTTTCTGAAACACAACAGCTGCCCAAAGAACTTTTTACCCCCTTATAAAGAAATTAGATCGAAAAAATGAAAAATGGATGAATAATAGGCTCAAATATCTTTTAGGGCAGAAGAAAGGAATTTATAGGCGATCAAAAGAGGTGAGGGTCATCTTATGAATCAGTATATTGACATTAAGAATGTTAAAAGGGGATAAGAAAAGTTTAAATGGGCCCTACAATTAAATTTTGCTAGGATTCGAAAACTATCCCAAAAATTTTTTTCGGGTAAGAACAAAAGTTAGAGATAAGATAGGTCCCCTTAAAATAATTTTTGGGTATCTTACGGGACAAAGAGAATGAAATTTTATTTTTTTAATAATTATTTTCCCCTCGGTTTCCTAGGAAGACAATAAAATATCCCAAGAATTAGGTATTTTAGTGGGCCTGAAGAAGATAAATTATGTAGTATCACAGTCACTAGTGAAATGGTTTAAACACATAGACCGTTTGAAGCAAAATAAATCGCCAGGTCCCAATGAGCTTTTTTCAAGGGTTCTTAAGGAAATGAAAATGGAACTCTAAACCAACAACATTTTTAAGCTATCTCTTCAAAAAGGTGTGTCTGATACGTGGAAGGTGGCTAATGTAATTCCTATTTTTAAAGCAGGGGACAAGTCGTTACCATCAAATTACCGCCCAATAAGTCTAACATCAATTTTAGGCAAATTACTAAGTCGATTATATTATAAATAAGAAGCCATCTCGATAGGCATAATTTGATTAATGATACTCAGCATGGTTCCGGGGCGTTCCTGCCTAATAATTTTTAACCAGTAAAAGGGTTTTGAGGCATTGATCCGATAAAAATTAAATTGTTTATTTGGATTTAGTAAGGCTTTGATAAGTACCCATCAGAGACTGTTAAAGAAAGTGGCTGCTCTGGTTGGGGGAAAAGGATTTATGGATCGAGTCAGGCTCACCAATAGGAAGCAGAGGGTGTATAAATGGGTTAAATTGGAGGATTTGAACAAGTGGCGTTCCTCAGGGTCGGTTTTTGCCCGTTTTTTTTATAATATATAAAAATGACCTTTGAAATTTCTAGTGATATGGCAAATTGCCGATGACACGAAGATAGGTAGGATAACGATTCAAAGAGATTCAAGAACGGAGGATTTAAAAATCAATTCCTAAATGAAAAATGGCAGATGCAGTTCAATGTAGATAAATGAAAAATTCAAAAGCTCGGAGGTCCCAAAGCACTTATGTTAAATAACGTAGAACTTAGCCATACAGGCGAGAAGGACTTGGGGGTGATGGTGGCAACCCCAAAAAAAGACAGCAATGCCTAAGCGTACGTAATAACAAATAATTCGGGTTTATATCAAAGGAAAAAAAAGTTTAGAGGGTTATATTAAAGCTTTTTACATCATTAGTAAAGGCCCCACCAGATTACCAGGGTCAGTTTTGGTCTCCATAATTTTAAAAATGGACATAAATTCGAGAAAACATTCATGAGAAGACTAAATTAATTTCATAATTTTTTGGAAATTTTTCCTTAGAAGAAAAATTGAAAACCCCAAAATTTCATTCACTTTTAAGACGTAGAATGAGGGGGACATAAACCAAGGGGATACAAGGGAAAAAAGGGGATTTAAAAAGGGGGTATAAATAAGTTAAGTGGCAAAATGCAACTAATGTGACATTTTTTGGTTTTTTTCTTAACAATTGTCAATAATTCACCAATATTTACGATATAAATAAGGTCTTGAGGATATCTCTCCAAAAGAGGCCCGCCCAAAAAGCTCAGGGGGACGTGTACTTTGCCCTTGGCGTGTACTTTGCTCAGTGGGACGTGTACTTTGTCCCGTGGTGACGGGACTTTGGGGCAGTGGTGGGGGCACTTTGCCCCTGTGAGGGCGTGTTTAGGGATTCCCCCTGTGGGGGGAACCATCTTTGTTTGAAGACTTTTCACTGGTTTTTGTTATTAGCTACCTGAGATTGGAAAGAGCTTCCCCCGATATGGGGCAGCTTTTATTTTAAAATTAAAAAAACCCAAAATTTAGTTTTAAAAAAGAAAAATTTAACGTTTTTTTTGGGATATGCAAGGGTTTCCCCAAAAAAAATTGCCGTGATTTAGACCAGGGAAAGGAATTTCTAGTTTGGGTCTTAAAAAGACGGGAAATTAAATTGAAGAAGGTCCAGGACACTGCTGTGAAAAACCCGAAACCCTTTTTTTTGATTGGGGAAAAAGTAAGACACCCAGGGGGGACCCTTTACAAAGTCCAAACGAGAACGTCATCACACCGCCAGTCGATTTAAAAACATTGTTTTTTTGGGGGGCCCGATTAAGTTTTGGGTAGGGGAAATTTTATTTGGGATAGGGAAAAGGGGGCAGAGGGGGTGTTATCCTGGGGTGGGGTGAAGGATATTGTTAGCCGTCTGGGGACATCATGAAGGTAAGGGAGGAAACCTATTATCTTTTCAAAGGTGGGGGAACGATTTTCAGACGGGTGAGGGGGTGATTAGCAGCTATAGTCACACTAAACACACAGAGACAGAGGAAGGGTTTTTTATAGGCAGGCAGACAGGAAGGGGAAAAGAGGGAGGGTAATGAAAGTATTTGGAATAGTAGTAGTAGTAATAGTAGTAGGAGACAGCCCTATGGGGAAAGGGGCACTGCAAGGGG
>WNWK01036986.1:0-18786 GCA_009830355.1 Cherax destructor
GGACCCATGACCTCTAAAACATAGATCATTTTTTGAAAACCCCCAGTCCATATCCCCCTGTGTTAAAACTCTATTCACATTAAGGGCCCCAAAATCTGGAATTCATTACCTAGGCCTGAACATCAATTTAAGACTTCTCAAAAACCCCCTATCAACAATCTCGGTTCAATTTCAAGCCATTTGTAGAAAGAAGCCCATGACTCTTGGCTTCAAAACTTGCCTTGGAACTGGCTGCCAAGATGCCGAAAAATGCTTGAGAAAGGGTTCAAAGATAAACACGTACAAACTATGCTATTTGATCTTAAGTGTCTGCACACTGTAGGAAAAGCATAATAGTCTTACCATCTTATGAGCAAGAGATTGTAATAACTCACTACAATGGATAGATTACAATTTTTCATGGAACATTGCTTCCACTATTGAGACTGTACTCACAGATCAAGTGGGCAGGAAAAGAAAACATAAACCTTCCACTAGAATGACAATAAAAACCAATGTAAATACTATAATGACCCACAGCTACGCAATCTAACACATGCAGCTAGGAGGATTGGTAAAGCATACCGTGAGGTGTAGAACCCCAGACCTTCTCAGAACGTTACAAGCTGCACTAACAAATGCAAGAAATAGAAAGCAAGAACTTAGGCAACAGGAATGGGAACAATTCGTTAGTGGATTAAATAGGTCTACCCCTTTAAGTTTGGCATGGAAAGGTATAAATAAAATAACCAGGAAAAGACTGGCAATGTTGTTCATCCTTTCCACTTGAAAAAGCAAATGACCTCATAAATGACTGGTCCAAAATCTCCAGGCATGAAAACCTTCCATCTCATATTAGAAAAGCCCCACTGGGAATCTTCATTGATCTACACAAAGCTTTTGATACAGTCGAACATGATTTACTGCTCACAAAATTAGCACACTATGGTATAAGGGGGCACCAACTCAACTACCTAAAGTCATACCTTAGCAACATTACGTTGCACACAATACGTGTACACAAATGGAGCGAACTCTTCCACCCAACAAATTACAGTCAGGTCCCTCAAGGAAGTGTCCTAGGGCCACTCCTATTCATCATTTACATAAATGACCTACCGAATGCATCACAACTACTCAAACCCATATTATTTGCAGATGACACAACATATATCTTCTCTCACCCAAATCCAATCATAATGGCCAACACTGTTAATGCCGAATTACAGAAAATATCTACATGGATGACGACTAACAAGCTTATCTCAATACTGACAAGACCTACTTCATACAGTTTGGAAACAAAGCCACAAATGTTCCATTTAAAATAACGCTCAATGGTTTCCCATCACAAGACTCACAGAGGAAAATTCCCAGGAATCCACCTTGACAGTAGCCTTAAATTCCAAACACACATACAACAAATTTCCATGAAAATCTCAAAGACAGTAGGCATATTATCAAAGATACGCTATTATGTGCCTCAAACAGCTCTTCTTGCACTATATCATTCACTTATCTACCTTATCTCACCTTTGGAATCTGTGCATGGGGATCAACATCATTAAATCACCTCAGACACTCATAACCCAGCAAAAGGCTGCAATCAGAATAATAACAAATTCCCACTCTAGACAGCATACTCCACCAATATTCAAAAGCCTAAGACTACTCACCGTAAAGAACATTCACAAATTATTCGGCCTAATACATAAAAAACCCACTCAATAAAAACCCCTCCGCTCTTTCTCCTCCCCAAACTTTAATAGACCCATGACCACAGCAAAAGACAGATCATTTTTTGATATCCCCCGAGTCCTATCAACCTATGTAAAAATTCTATGCACATAAAGGGCCCCAGAATCGGGAATTCATTCAGTAAATACTAAGATAACCTTGTCTGAAAATCAATTTAAGACTCTTCAAAAACCACCTTCCACCCTAAACTAAATTAACTGTAAACTATTTTAAAAAATGCTCAATATTATTTTCCTATAAGATATTTAATTTTTACTAATATGTTACTTTATGAAACCCCCCTACTCACCCTAAATAAATACTCATATTAAAAAATTACTTTAAAAAATGCTCAATGTTATTTTCCTTAAGATGATCTCAATTTTATATTCCCATCCCCTAAACACTTGTTACAATGAATATCATATATTGTTTTTTTAACAGTGAAATATCATCATATTGTAATTTGAAATAAAATATATAACTAAAAAAAATTCAATCAATTTTTTAAAAAACAATATGAAGTTCAATGATGAGAAATTTCAATTACTCCGATATGGAAAAGGGGAAAATTTAAAAAATCTCATCGGAGTATAAAACAAATTCGAACCACACAATAGGGAAAAAACTAATATCAAAGACCGGGAGTGATCATTCAGAGGATCTCACCTTCAAGGACCATAACACGTAGCAATCGCATCTGCCAAAAAAAATGACGGGATGGATAATGAAAACCCTTTTAAAACCAGGGATGTCCTTGACACTTTTTCAGGTCGCTTTTTCCCATCTAGGCTGGAATATTGCTGCACCCCAACTGCACCTTTTCGGCGGTAAAATTGCTGACCAGAAAATGACAAGAACCCATGGCACGAATAACTGCAATAAACTACATCAATTACTGGGAACGCTTGAAGTTCAAACCTGTACTCCTGGGCGCAGGGGGAGAATACATTATTATATACATTTGGGAAAATCCTAGAGGGATTAGTACCAAACTTGCACACGAGTGTCCCCCCTACGAAAGCAAAGACTCGGCAGACGATGAAACACCCCCCAATGAAAAAGGGGTGCCACTAGCCTTGAGATACAACAAAAAAGTGTCAGGGCCCAAGACTGTTAAACTGCCCCCAGCATACAAAAGGGGGGATTACCAATAGCCCCCTGGCTGTCTTCAAGCAGGCCGGACAGGCCCCTGTCGGTGCCGACCAGCCGGCTTGGTTCGTAGTTGGACCGGGGGCCAAACAGTAACAGCCTGGTTGATCGGCTCTGACCCCAACATGAGGCCTGGTCACAGACCGGGCCGCGGGGGCGTTGGCCCCGGGAACTCTCCCCAGGTAAACTCCGGGTTTAAAGATAGGACTTTAAACCAATCTATGGGATCCGATAGTTTGGGTTTTTTACATAATAAAGGGTTGACAGTATCGAAGGCCTTTTAAGTCTAAAGTTACCTTTGTACTATTTTATTGCATGACTCGTACACCTCAAAAATTTTAAATCTAAAAAATTTTTCCAACTACCTCAATATTGTAAATCTAAAAAATATGTTCAAGTATGTGACATGTCAAGTATTTATTCATGAAATAAGATACCAATTGTCCAACAAATTTCCAAATTTGCTTGTAACAATTTGAAATGTAGATATAAAAAAAATGAAAATTGTTAACCTTTTGGGGCCAGTGCCAGGCCTTTTTTATCCATGCCTTGCGCACCGCCCGGTGGATACAAAAAAACAACTTGGTGGCAAAAAAAAAAACTAATCTGCCCATAACCTAAACCATTATTGATAAAATAGTATTAATCTGCCCGAAATGCCTAGGCATGCTAGTACCATTTTTATAATCGAAATGTAATGTAAATGTAATAAACCAAACATTGTAAGTTTTACAAGGAACCATCGAGAAGTCTGGGCGATACAGCTTATGCTGTCAGAGGCTCTTATAAACCCAACAACAACAACAACCTCGGTTAACTTCACTTGTCTTGAAGAAGGAACGTGCTGTTAGAGATTTGAGTTATTGAACTAAACACAGTTTTGTTGGACAATGAAGCCACCGTACTTCAGGAAGAATTTACTCACAGAGTAAAAAGGTGAGAACACATGAACCTGTTAACGTGTTCAACTTTGCAATAATAATAATGGTAGAATTACCGACAATGCAACTGATGTAACATTTTATTGGGGCAACATTTGTCTCCGAGAGCTTTATCAAGCCAATAAAAACGATGCAAGGACACAGAAGGTATATAGAGGTAACTGCGTGAAGTAAAAGACCATAAATACAGTAGTAGGCCTACTGGCCCATGTTATATGTAGTACTAGCAGCAGTGGAGGTAACTCTTGGTTACTATAAATACAAATACAAATGTTTATTTCTCTGTAAAGATTACAATGTGGGGTTTACATATTATGAAATATTGGTTACAATGTGTGGTTTACATATAAAAACTAATTACAATGACTAATGACTAGGCATTTCGGGCAGACTAATAATAATTCTAACTCTATATTGATACAGGTTATGGAGCATATTGATATTAAAGCTAGGTAACTGCATTACAGTTTGTAAAATTAGCAATGAGAATGGTTTTGTCCTGGCATGATACACAGTTTCTATTAAAGCTCCTATACTGGAGTATCTCAGGCAAACTTATGACTAGCTTAAGATTTATTAGGCAATAGCTATATTCGAAATTTTGTTTACAGTCATTTTGGTGAGTGTAAGTGTAAATTGAGGGGAATCACAGATATCGAGAGTAGGTCTAGTTTGTTTTTTATGTGCATGATACAAGGAAGAGAATAGGTGGTTTTCATGTAGTTAGCTGACTGTGGGTCATCAGGAGATAAGATGTTTTTTAACGGTAGTATTGAAAGTGATGGTTGTGTCTGCAGTTCTAGAGTTTTCAGTAGGGAGTTCCAGAATTTAAGCCCTTTAATGTACATTGAATTTTTGTATAGGTTTAGCTGGACACGGGAATGTCATAGAGATTTTTGTGCCTGTTGTTGTGCCTATGGGTCCTGTCACAACTATCAAGAAAGTATTTTAGTTCAGGGTTAATATTGGAATTTATGGTTTTGTAAATGTAGGTTGCATAGTAGTAAGTGTGGATGTTTTGTACTGCGAGTAAGTTTAGATCTTTGAAGAATGGGGGAGGTGTTGCCTAGTATTGGACTGCGGCTTTTTGTTGGGTTATTATTGGCTTTAGGTGTGTTGCTGTTGTTGATCCCAGCACAAATAGCATAGGTGAGGTAGGGATTAATGAGTGAATAATATAGTGTGAGAAGAGCTGATTGTGCACGAGTAGCTATCTTGAGAGGATCCCAACAGTTTTGGATACTTTTTTTGTTATGTGTTGGATATGGGTGCTGAATTTCAGGTTGCTGTCTAGATGTAGGCCCAGGAATTTGCCCTCATTATGTTTAGCAATAAGAGTGTTGTCTATCTTAATGTTCAGTTGTGCAACACCTGCTCTGTTACCAAACATGATATAGAAGGTTTTGTCAGTGTTAAGTGTAAGTTTATTGGCTGTCATCCAAGTAGAAATTTTTAGTAGCTCCTCGTTAACAATGGTGTTGAGTGTGGCAAGATTTGGGTGGGAGATGACAAGTGTGTCATCAAAAAGAGAATTGGTTTCAGGTGTTGTGAACGTTAGGAAGATCATTGATGTATAGAGGAAGGTAGGGGACCAAGGACACTTCCCGTGGCACTCCAGTATCAAGTGGTCGTGTTGATGAAGTTGTGTCTTTAATGGTGATGTTCTGATACCTATTAGTAAGGTAGGATTTGAAATACAGTGGTACCTCGGATTGTCAAAATCCTTCCAGAATTCTGTTCAAGTGCCGTTACCGAACAAATTTTTCCCATAAGGACGAATGTAAATTAGATTAGTCAGTTTCTGACCCCAAAATACACTTACAAAAGCACTTACAAAAATCACTTACATAATTATTCGAGTTGGGAGCTGTACAAATCTGGGGTCCTGATGCAAGTGTATTGCCTCTTATACCATAATGATCAAGATTGTGGAGTAGGATGCCGTGGTCATCTGTGTCAAAAGCTTTCTGCTGGTAATTGTTTTGAGGAGAACTCTTGCTGATACTTCATAGATGGTGAAGCTTCCTTGTTAGGTTTATTGGTGTCTGAAATGACGATTAAATATGATTCAAGCATTTATATCTGGAAATTGGGTGGTTCCTTACACGGTTGTCTATGTTCACCCATCAGTAAAATGGGTACCTGGGTGTTAGTTGACTGGTGGGTCGATCCTGGGACAATGACTATCTGCCGAAATGCTCTGCATAACAAGGGGCTTTTATATAGTAGTAATCATTGATGTCAGCTAGGCCTGTATACCTTGTACATGACACTTGTAGAAATGATGCTATTATTATTATATTATAGGCTGGCATCACTGATTTATATTAAATGGTTGGTGGAGTTCCGGGTTTTACTCATGCACAATGAAAATAAGCCCTCTAGCATTTTTGGTTATCCCAGGTAATTCACACATTATTTTTATTATTATTATCCAGACATGGTCAATTTTCAAGAACAGCTTCTGAAAATTGACCACTGTCTGAAAATCTTCCAGCTCCTGCCCCCAACATCTTGCTACTGGGGATTTCAACCTCAGGCACCTAAAATGGAGGAACATTGCAAACAATGTGGTAGCAGAGATAACACCAGGAGGCAGCTCAGATGAAAATTCACACATGCATGAACTTTTAAATCTCTGCACCAAGTTCACCTTAAACCAGCAAATAGTAGAGCCCACAAGATTAGAGAATACGCTGGACCTCATCTTCACCAACAATGATGATCTGATACGAAATGTCATCATATCAAAAACAATATACTCAGATCACAACATAATAGAGGTCCAGACATGCATGCGGGAGCACCAGATCAACAAAATGTGATCAGCCGCGAGGAGCTTTCTCCAAATTCAACTTCAATAACAAAAACATAAGGTGGGACCAAGTAAACCAAGTCCTAAATGATATAAACTGGGAAGATTGCCTAAGCATCACGGATCCCAACCTATGTCTAGAACAAATTAACTCTGTGGTACTTGAGGTTTGCTCAAGGCAAATTTCCTTAAGGAAAAGGAGGAGAAGATGCAAACTAGAAAGAGAGAGGCGCTCCCTATACAGGCAAAGGCAAAGAATAACGGAGCGGCTGCAGGAAGCCAATATCTCTCAAATACGTAGGAAGACACTAGTCAGAGAAATAGCAAACATCGAATTAAAACTAAAGGAATCTTACAGGAATCAAGAGACATGGGAAGAACTAAAAGCCATAAATGAAATTGAAAAAAACCCTAAGTATTTCTTTTCCTATGCAAAATCAAAGTCGAGAACAACAACCAGTATTGGGCCCCTACTTAAACGGGATGGGTCCTACACAGATGACAGCAAGGAAATGAGTGAGTTACTTAAATCCCAGTATGACTCAGTCTTTAGCGAGCCACTAACCAGACTGAAAATTGAAAACCTAAATGATTTTTTTATGAGAGTGCCACATAACTTGACAGACGCATGCCTTTCTGACATCACCACGACGCCAAATGACTTCGAAAAGGCAATAAATGACATGCCCATGCACTCCGCTCCAGGCCCAGACTCATGGAACTCCGTGTTCATCAAGAACTGCAAGAAGCCCCTATCACATGCATTTAACATCCTATGGAGAGGGAGCATGGACACTGCGATCGTCCTGCAGCTACTAAAAACAACAGACATAGCCCCGCTCCACAAAGGGGGCAGTAAAGCAATAGCAAAGAACTACAGACCAATTGCTCTAACGTCCCATATCATAAAAATCTTTGAAAGGGTTCTAAGAAGCAAGATCGCCACCCATCTTGATACCCATCAATTGCACAACCCAGGACAGCATGGGTTTAGAGCAGGCCGCTCCTGTCTGTCCCAACTACTGGACCACTACGACAAGGTCCTGGATGCTCTAGAAGATAAACAGAATGCAGATGTTATATACACAGATTTTGCAAAAGCCTTTGACAAGTGTGACCATGGTGTAATAGCACACAAAATGCGTGATAAAGGAATAACAGGAAAAGTTGGTAGATGGATCTATAATTTAGTAACATGTAGAACACAAAGAGTAGTAGTCAACAGAGTAAAGTCTGAGGCAGCTACTGTGAAAAGCTCTGTTCCACAAGGCACAGTACTTGCTCCCATCCTATTCCTCATCCTCATATCAGACATTGACAGGGATATAAGCCACAGTGCTGTGTCTTCCTTTGCAGATGACACCGAATCTGTATGACAGTGTCCACCGTTGAAGACACTGCAAGACTCCAAGCAGACATAAACCAAATCTTTAAATGGGCTGCAGAAAACAATATGAAGTTCAATGATGAGAAATTTCAATTACTCAGATACGGAAAACGTGAAGAAATTAAAATCTCATCGGAGTACAAAACTAATTCCAACCACACAATAGAGCGAAAACCTAATGTCAAAGACCTGGGAGTGATCATGTCAGAGGATCTCACCTTCAAGGACCATAACAAAGTAGCAATTGCATCTGCTCGAAAATGACAGGATGGATAATGAGAACCTTCAAAACCAGGGATGCAAAGCCCATGTTGACACTTTACAGATCGCTTGTTCTATCTAGGCTGGAATATTGCTGCACACTAACTGCACCTTTCAAGGCGGGTGAAATTGCTGACCTTGAAAATGTGCAGAGAACCTTCACCGCACGCATAAGTGCGATAAACCACCTCAACTACTGGGAACGCTGAAGTTCCTAAACCTGTACTGTCTAGAACGCAGGCGGGATAAATACATTATTATATACACATGGAAAATTCTCAGGGCTTAGTACCAAACTTGCACACAAAAATCACTCCTACGAAAGCAAAAGACTCGGCAGGCGATGTAACATCCCCCCAATGAAGAGCAGGGGTGCCACTAGCACGTTGAGGGACAACACAATAAGTGTCAGGGGCCCAAGATTGTTCAACTGCCTCCTAGCATACATCAGGGGGGATTACCAACAAACCCCTGGCTGTCTTCAAGCAGGCACTGGACAGGCACCTCAAGTCGGTACCTGATCAGCCAGGCTGTGGTTCGTATGTTGGACTGCGTGCGGCCAGCAGTAACAGCCTGGTTGATCAGGCTCTGGTCCAACATGAGGCCTGGTCACGGACCGGGCCGCAGGGGCGTTGACCCCTGGAATTCTCTCCAGGTAGACATCGGCCGTTTCTCACCAAGGCAGGGTGGTCCGAAAAAGAAAAACTTTCATCATCATTCACTCAATCACTGTCTTGCCAGAGGCATGCTTACACTACAGTTATAAAACTGCAACACTAACACCACTCCTTCAGAGTGCTGGGACTCAAGTCAAGTCCGGTCTGCTGGTTTCCCTGAATTCCTTCATAAACGTTACCTTACACTCCAATAGCATGTCAAGTCCTAAACACCATTTGTCTCCATTTGCTCCTATCTAACATGCTCACACACACTTGCTGGAAGTCCAAGCCCCTCGCACACAAACTCTCTTTTACCCCCTTCCTCTAACCTTTCCTAGGCCGACCCCTACCCTGCCTTCCCTCCACTAGAGATTTATATTCTCGAAGTCAATTCTATTTTGTTACATCCTCTCTACATGTCTAAACCATCACAATAACCCCTCCTCAGCCCTCTGGATAATAGTTTAGGTAATCCCACACCTCCTCCTAATCTCCAAACTATGGATTTTCTGCATTATATTCACACCACACATTGCCCTCAGACATGACATCTCCACTGCCTCCAGTCTTCTCGTTGTTGCAACATTCACAACCCATGCCTCACACCCATACAAGAGCATTGGTATAACTATACTCTCATACATTCCCCTCTTTGCTTTCATGGATAAAGTTCTTTGTCTCCACAGACTCCTCAGTGCACCACTTACCTTTATCCCCTCGTCAATTCTATGATTTACCTCATCTTTCATAGACCCATCTTCTGACATGTCCACTCCCAAATATCTGAATACATTCACCTCCTCCATACTCTCTCCTTCCAATCTGATATCCAATCTTCCGTTACCTAATTTTTTTTGTTATCCTCATCACCTTACTCTTTCCTATATTCACTTTTAATTTCCTTCTTTTACATACCCTACGAAATTCATCAACCAACCTCTGCAACTTCTCTTCAGAATCTCCCAAAAGCACTGTGTCATCAGGAAAGAGCAACTGTGACAACTCCCACTTTGTGTTAGATTCTTTATCTTTTCACCCCACACCTCTTGCCAACACCCGAGCATTCACTTCTCTTACAACTCCATCTATAAATATACTGAACAACCATGGTGACATCACATATCCCTGTCTAAGGCCTATTTTTACTGGGAAATAATCTCCCTCTCGCCTACATACTCTAACCTGAGCCTCACTATCCTTGTAAAGATTCTTCACTGCTTTCAGTAACCTACCTCCTATTCCATACATTTGCTACATTGTTTCCCTATCCACCCTATCATATGCCTTTTCCAAATCCATAAATGCCACAAAAACCTCTACCCTTATCTAAATACTGTTCATCTATATGTTTCACTGCAAACACTTGGTCTACACACCCCTACCCTTCCTAAAGCCTCCTTGTTCATCTGGTATCCTGCTCTCCGTCTTACTCTTAATTCTTTCAATAATAACTCTACCATACACTTTACCAGGTACGTATACTCAACAGACTTAGTCCCCTATAATTTTTAAATTCTCTTATGTCCTCTTTGCCTTTATTCGAAGGAACTATGCATGCTCTCTGCCAATCCCTAGGTACCTTACCCTCTTCCATACATTTATTAAATAAAAGCACTAACCTTTCAAAAACTATATCCCCCACCTGCTTTTAACAAGTTACACTCGCAGCGGCAGTGGCAGCGGCAGCAGCAGCGGCATCCAAGCTCTGTACTTTACTCAACACCCAGAGCTTATCAATGCTCCTGTGATGACCTCGCTTCACGCAAAACTGCACTAACCAACGTATCACCCAGAATGACCCAAGAATACCAGCAGTGAGACCTACAAATCAAATAAATTGACGATCAAAGGAAGACTGTCCCTCAAACCCAAAGCACCACCCCGCTGCCAAACAAACGCTTACTCTAAGCTTTGTATAAATACAGCTTCTTCTTGACTCATCAACTTCTACTCCTGTGTTAAAATGAACCACAAAAAACACAATTCCAAGATCAGCAAGAAAACACCAAGAAATCTACTTATCAACTTGTCTACCCAGGATGCCAGTACACCCTCCACCCCCTCACCACCACCAAGGGCAATGCATCAACAGCAAACATGGCTGCCTCCCTCTCAAACTCCTACTTCACCGGGTTCACTCCAGATAATCTCTCAGGTATGACGAACGATCCAGATACTCTCAAGTCATACATCTTCAACGTAATTACTGAATATATGAAACTTCGTGAAACACTAATGCAACAAGATGCCAGGATGACACACCTTGAAAACAAAATCCTCAGCCTTGAACAAAAGTTAACATCTGGAATGACTGATTTTGGCAAAACCCTCCAAACAGACATAGATAGCCACACAGAACAGATAACATCTATTAATACAAAGGTTGAGGAAGCTGTAAAAGAGTGGAAGAACAACATGGATAACCGGTTTAATGACTACTTTGCACTCCAAGAGGAAAAAAACGAGCAAGAAGAATTATTGGACGCAGTAATAGTGAACAGTCCACTCTTTCCCAGTGACATGAACCAAGCAAACAGTAAAGACATAACTATCCAGATCATAAGAGAACAAATTAAGGTTAATGTACCAGTGACAGAAATAAAGGAAGCATGATTACTAGGGTCCCATGGTAGAAAAAGTGTTATGCTTAGATTCACCACACAGGACAGGAAAAAAGACCTAATTAGCTCATCTATTACAGCAAAGAAAGAGGTACAGTGGTACCTCGACTTACGATATTTTTTCATTCCAGAATGCTGTTCAAGTGCCATTACCAAACGAATTTATCTCCTTAAGAAATGTTGTAAAATAGACTAGTCCTTTTAGACCCCCAAAATTACACTTACAAAAGCATTTAAAAAAATAAACTTACATAAAAGGGTGAGTTTGGGGACCATCGTAAGTCGAGGTACCACTGTATATATAAATGAGTGTCTGACCAAAAAACGTCAGAACCTCTTTTATCGAATCAGGAAACTTAAGTGGGAGAATAATGATAAAATCCACCAATGTTTCACCCGGGATGGGAAAATTCTAGTGAAGAAAACAAATGTAGGCCAATTATATACTATCACAAATGAGAATGAACTAGTATCAAGCTTCCTTAAGAATGCAAATATTACAGAGACTGTCTAAACACAATGTCCAAACCAAAACCCTACGTGTAGTGTATGTTTTGCTCATCTACCTCATTTAAGTGCTTTCACTAGTTAGAAGCAACTACCTCATTGTATATGTCTTTTTTTTCTTTAATTGCTATTATTTTGCTATATACGTATTTTTTTTTTTTAAATACATTTTTACTATTTGTCCATTTTCCAACCTCATTTCTATATATTATTAATCACTTTAATTGCTTAAAATTTGTTTAAAACCATTTTTTAATATTAGTCTATTGTACTTTTGTACAATTAATCTCTATATTCTCTTAGAATAGTTCTTTACATTCAATTTCTTTATTTTGCCTTTTATAAATTCTAAAATTACAACCAGTGCAATATTGAATCCAAGTAATTGTTCCATAACAATTTAATACTAGTTATAGTAATTATTCCAACCATTTCAATAGCCAGATCAATAGTAAATCATCAACATTGTAAGAATATCCTATATCTTTGTAACTATTGTTCAAAATTGTGTTAATCCAGGTAGTAAGATTAATTAATCAAGTATCATATTATTAAGTTTAGCATAATACAGTGGACCCCCAGTTATACGCCGTTCCTGTTATCGGCCAACTTGGTTATAGCCCGGTTTTTCGGCTTCCGGTTATTAGCCGTTATTTCGGTGATCAGCTGTATGGGACGTGTCCGTCCGCCGGCTGGGGCCACTTGCGCATCAATCTGGCTGTGTCTCTCGGTGTGTGAGGAAGCTTCTAGTCATTTATCCAAACATTTCGCTTGTTTTCCATTGTTTTTGGTGTTTTTTTTTCAGTGCAACTGTGAAATAAGTAACCATGGCTCTAAAGAAAGTTCTTAGTAAAGCTCCTTTAGTAAAGAAAGTGAGAAACACGATAGAATTCAAGACAGGCAGGCATAGAGGCAGGGAGCATAGCAGGCACGCAGGGAGCATAGCAGGCACGCAGGGAGCATAGCAGGAATGCAGGGAGCATAGCAGGCACGCAGGGAGCATAGCAGGCACGCAGGGAGCATAGCAGGCACGCAGGGAGCATAGCAGGCACGCAGGGAGCATAGCAGGCACGCAGGGAGCATAGCAGGCACGCAGGGAGCGTAGCAGGCACGCAGGGAGCGTAGCAGGCACGCAGGGAGCGTAGCAGGCACGCAGGGAGCGTAGCAGGCACGCAGGGAGCGTAGCAGGCACGCAGGGAGCGTAGCAGGCACGCAGGGAGCGTAGCAGGCACGCAGGGAGCGTAGCAGGCACGCAGGGAGCGTAGCAGGCACGCAGGGAGCGTAGCAGGCACGCAGGGAGCGTAGCAGGCACGCAGGGAGCGTAGCAGGAAGGCAGGGAGCGTAGCAGGAAGGCAGGGAGCGTAGCAGGAAGGCAGGGAGCGTAGCAGGAAGGCAGGGAGCGTAGCAGGAAGGCAGGGAGCGTAGCAGGAAGGCAGGGAGCGTAGCAGGAAGGCAGGGAGCGTAGCAGGCATGCAGGGAGTGTAGCAGGAAGGCAGGGAGTGTAGCAGGCATGCAGGGAGTATAGTTGGTGGAGTGACTGTCAAGCTGGTCCTAGTGGCATTAAAAGACAAAGAAGGGAAGTAACCCCAGAGAGGGCTTTGCTACCTGAAGTCCTTATGGAGGGAAATTCCCCTTCCAAACAATAACTCCTCCCTCTTTCCTCCTCCCTATCTTCCAGAAGCCAGCATTAGTCTTCAATAAAGGTATGTAATACTGATTTAATTGTTAAATTTTTTTTTTTTTTTTTGTGAATATTTTTGTCTGGAACGGATTAATTGTATTTTCATTAATTCTTATGGGAAATATTATTTCAGTTATCAGTTATTTCTGTGTTAGGCCGAGATTCTGGAATGGATTACAGCCGATAACCGAAGGAACCGAGGGTCCACTGTGCATTGTTCTTAAGTCTAGTTATAGAATCACACTAAATCTTATGATTACAAGCATTGATCCTGATATCAATCTCTTATTAACCCGTTAACTGTCCAAACATATATATGTATACATTCTCTCGCCCAGCGCTCTGAATATTTTGAATTTTTTTTTTTTATAGAAATAAAGAGTGCATTTTTCTAAGTGTTATAGGATAAAAATAAAAAAAATATGGTCAGTACTTACCGAGATACAAGGCCGCGAAGTTTGCACTTGACGATCACCTGATGGCAACATGGAGCGCTGCCGCTTGCAGAAATTCTACATAGTATTTACCGTTTTTTTTTTTTTCATTTTTTTAATGTGCTTAGTTTTTATGATACAATAATTATGTTTTATAGTAATTCTTTTAATTTCATTGCAAATTTTTGTTTATTCACCAATATTATATACTAAATTATAATAATACTGACACAAACACACATGTACACACTGATAGGTGATTTTCTACACCTGGCTGAATCACATTCTATTATCTACAACTATATACAAGTATTTACATGTGCCACTTATGTTTCTAGAAGTCCACAATTGTATGATACTCCATGAAGCATGGATTCATACAGAATGCCACTCCACACTGGTGACATATGAATTGTGTGTCCTTCCGCTGTTGGGGTCGTTTTTGGTGGTAGCACACACAACACACTTTTTCTGGGAATGCTTCTTCTTTGGGGTAGGTGGTATTGGTACCAGGTAGTGACAGTTAGGGATGATTCGGTCTGGCACTTTCCCTAATGGCTGTGGTTGTGGTTGGGGGACATGTCGCTGAGGGGCTGGTATAGGTGTTTTACCATACTTTCTTGTTATCTGTTTAATGACATTCAGGGAGAATGCTGCGAAATGTTGTCGTTTTCCAGTCTTTATTTCGTACATATTGAATGCATTGAGCATTGCAATGTCTGCAAGGTGGAAAAACACTTTTATATACCACTTGCGACTTCTATGCACACAGTCAACAAACCCTATCATCATGTCACACTTGTCAACTAGTCGCATATTGTTCGTATAGTTAACAACAGCTGTCTACCAACCTACTACCATAAAAATTCTATGCACATAAAGGGCCCCAAAATCTGGAATTCATTACCAGTAAATACTAAAATAACCTGGTCTGAACATCAATTTAAGACTTTCTTAAAAACCACCGGTGGCCTGGTGGCTAAAGCTCTCGCTTCACACACGGAGGGCCCGGGTTCGATTCCTGGCGGGGTGGAAACATTTCAATGAGGTTTCCTTACACCTGTAGTCATGTTCACCTAGCAGCAAATAGGTACCTGGGTGTTAGTCGACTGGTGTGGGTTGCATCCTGGGGGACAAGATTGAGGACCCCAATGGAAATAAGGCAGACAGTCCTTGATGACGCACTGACTTTCTTGTGTTATTCTGGGTGGATAACCCTCTGGGGTTAAAAATCCGTAGAAATCTCATCTTATCTTACTCACCCTACACTAAATACTACTCATACTGTAAACTACTTTCAACAACACTCAGTGTTATTTTCCCATAATATAATTTCAGTATTTACTATTGATATAACCATCCTTCAAAACACTTTCACCTTGTCACAATGTAATATCCTCAGATTGTAATTTGAGTAAACTTATTATCTGCTATAAACATAAGCTAATGTTTAACTATAACAAACTTAATCAATTTCTCTAGTATTAAGTAGTCTATAAGCCATTAGATTTAGTCTGCCCATAATGTCATGGCATGATAGTGGCTCTCTTTGCACTTCAATTCATAATTGTAATTACAAAATCTCGATGTAAACTTGCAATGAAATAAAAATATTATTATTATAAAAACGTTATTATTATAAAAATATTATTATTATAAAAATATTATTATATTATATCTTTATCCCATCAATCCCAGCTGCTTTACCCCCTTTCATTCTACCCACTGCCCCACGCACTTCCTCCACACTCACAACTGGCTCTTCTTCACTCAAATTCAAATTCAGAATTCAAATTGAAATTTTTATTTCTTTGCAAAGATTACAATGTGTGACTGACATGTTATAAGGGGTCTATTTCCATGCATAGTTTACAATGTGTAATTCCAATATTAATTTGCAAGTGCAAAGAAAGCCACTATCATGCCGAGGCATTTTGGGCAAACTACAGACTACTTAATACTAGACATATATATCATAGTTGGTTCGAATTGAACATTGATTTTTTTTATACATCAACAGAGGTAGTTACAGTATTATATTTATGAGATGTTATTCCTCTTTGCCCTATACACGAAACACAACTTCCCCATCTTCATCAACATTTAACAATTCCTCAAAATATTCCCTCCATCTTCCCGATACCTCTAACTCTCTGTTTAATAACTCTCTTCTCCTATTTTTAACTAACAAATCCATTCGTTCCCTAGGCTTTCTCAACTTATTAATCTCACTCCAAAACTTTTTCTTATTTTCAACAAAATTTATAAAAACTTCTCATATGCTAACTTTTTCTCTCGTACTACTCTCTTTACATCATCATTCCACCAATCACTTTTCTTCCCTCCTGCACCCACTTTCCTGTAACCACAAACTTCTGCTGAACACTCTAGCACTATATTCTTAAACTTACCCCACACATCTTCTGCCCCATTGCCTATACTCACACTAGCCCATCTGTCCTCTAACAGTTGTTTAAATCTTACCCTAACTGCCTCCTCCTTTAGTTTATAAACCTTCACCTCTCTCTTACTTACTTCTTCCATTTTCCTTGTATCCTATCTACCTTTACTGTAGCTACAACTAAAATGTGAATTGATATATCTGTGGCCCCTCTATAAACATGTATACATCCTGAAGTCTACCCAACAGTCTTTTATCTACCAAGACGTAGTTGAACAAACTATACTGTCATTACACCCCATATCATATCTTGTATACTTACTTAATCTCTTTTTCTTAAAATATGTGTTACCTATAACCAAATCCCTTTCTATACAAAGTTCAATCAAATGCTCCAAATTATCACTTACATCTGGCACCTCAAACTTACCTACCACACCCTCTCTAAATGCTTCTCCTACTTTAGCATTTAGGTCCCCTACCACAATTACTCTCTCACTTGGCTCAAAAGTTCCTACACACTCGCTTAACATCTCCCAAAATCTCTCTTTCTCCTCTACACTCCTCTCTTCTCCATGTGCAAGCACACTTATTATGACCCACTTTTCACAACTGACGCATATTTTAATCCACATAATCCTTGAATTTATACATTTATATTCCCTCTTCTCTCTCCATAACTGATCCTTCAACATTATTGCTACCCCTTCCTTAGCTCTAACTCTCTCAGATACTCCTGACTTAATCCCATTCATTTCTCCCCACTGAAACTCCCCTACCCCCTTCAGCTTTGTTTCGCTTAGGGCCAGGACATCCAACTTCTTTTCATTCATAACATTAGCAATCATTTCTTTCTTATCTGCACTTCATCCATGCACATTCAAACATCCCAATTTTATAATTTTTTTTTTCCTTGGTTTTAGTAGTTTATACAGGAGAAGGGGTTACTAGCCCATTATTCCCAGCATTTAGTCGCCTCCTACAACACGCATAGCTTACAGAGGAAGAATTCTGTTCCCCATGGAGATAAGCAGAAATAATGAAAAACAAGAACTAGGAAGAAAATAGAAGAAAACCCAGAGGGGTTAGTATATATATGCTTGTACATGCATGTGTAGTGTGACCTAAGTGTAAATAGAAGTAGCAAGACATACCTAGAGTCCTGCATGTTTATGAGAAAGAAAAAGACACCAGCATTGTGGCAAAACTTTGCCACAATAAAATGTCACATGAGTTGCACATCTGTCAACGTACGTGGAAAAAATTATATTGCACTATTTTAAGCACTTAAGATTTCATTTAAAACTAAAATTTGTCAGCATCAATTTTTCTATACCTTAACCCTTAAACGGTCCAAACGTATTACCTGGAGTTTACCTGGAGAGAATTCCAGGGGTCAACGCCCCTGCGGCCCGGTCTGTGACCAGGCATCATGTTGGACCAGAGCCTGATCAACCAGGCTGTTACTGCTGGCCGCACGCAGTCCAACGTACGAACCACAGCCTGGCTGGTCAGGTACCGACTTTAGGTGCCTGTCCAGTGCCTGCTTGAAGACAGCCAGGGGTTTGTTGGTAATCCCCCTTATGTATGCTGGGAGGCAGTTGAACAATCTTGGGCCCTTGACACTTATTGTGTTGTCCCTCAACGTGCTAGTGGCACCGCTGCTTTTCATTGGGGGGGATGTTACATCGCCTGCCGAGTCTTTTGCTTTCGTAGGGAGTGATTTTTGTGTGCAAGTTTGGTACTAATCCCTCGAGAATTTTCCACGTGTATATAACAATGTATCTCTCCCGCCTGCGTTCTAGGGAGTACAGGTTTAGAAACTTCAAGCGTTCCCAGTAATTGAGGTGGTTTATCGCAGTTATGCGTGCTGTGAAGGTTCTCTGCACATTTTCAAGGTCAGCAATTTCACCTGCCTTGAAAGGTGCAGTTAGTGTGCAGCAATATTCCAGCCTAGATAGAACAAGCGATTTGTAAAGTGTCAACATGGGCTTTGCATCCCTGGTTTTGAAGGTTCTCATTATCCATCCTGTCATTTTTCTAGCAGATGCGATTGCTACGGTGTTATGGTCCTTGAAGGTGAGATCCTCTGACATGATCACTCCCATGTCTTTGACTTTAGTTTTTCGCTCTATTATGTGGTTGGAATTTGTTTTGTACTCCGATGACATTTTAATTTCCTCACGTTTTCCGGATCTGAGCAATTGAAAT
>WNWK01036987.1:0-18784 GCA_009830355.1 Cherax destructor
AGAATTTTGGGAAAAAAAACAGCTTTTCTAACTGTTTTTTGGGGGGGGTTTTTTTTTATGCAGCTTCTGCAACACTATTCCCCTTTAAAAAAAGGGGCCCTTTTGTGAACCTTGATCAAATGTGTTAGCACATTGGTTTTGTGTAATTTATTAGATAACTAAACCCTCGAGGTATTGGGAGAGCAGTCGATTTGACATATCTCACATTTAATGCTGTTGTTTGTTAAATTTTCCCTGTTTCTGTGAAGTCGTCTGTTCAACAATTTTTTTGGGGACATAATGTTGTATGAAAAAACCCCCTTGTTTTAAAACTTTTCAGTAAACTTTTCCCTCCCTTGTGTTCACTTGGGCCCCTTTTCAGAAATAAAAAGTTTTTTTTTTTCCCTTTGGGTTTTTTAAACCAATCCCTTCCCAATTTTTTCCCCCCCAAAACCCTTTTTTTTGGGATTTTTTGGGGGGACAGTTTTTTTTTCTTTTTTTTCCCAACTTAAACCCCCAAATTTTTTCCCTTTGGGGGAATTTAAAAGTGGGATTTTTTTTTTTTATACTAGAAAAAGGGGTTTTTTCCAAAATTGGGTTTGTAAATTTATCATCTTGTCTCGTTGTTGATGGAAATATTTTTGTAAATTTTCAATTTTTTCCCCCAAGTGAAATAGCGTTTATTGAACATAATATTTAATCGTTCGGGGGTTTTTGGGTGACAGCTTATCCTGTACAATACCACTGATAAACCAGTCAATTTTTTTTAGGTCATATTTAGCACCTAGAGATCTGAGACTATTGTCTAATGTGATCCTAAAGGGCTGTAAATCTAAAAAACAATGTCTAAGTGGCTTCAAACTTGAGTTTGGTACCCGTGTCTCCCTTTTTTGTCAGCATCTTTTTCGATAAGACATTTAAAAAGCTAGAGAAAAATTTTCCTTTGACCACCAGAAATGACAATCAGTTCATAGGGTTCCCCCCTTTACGAGACATTTAAGATAGTTGAATTTGGCAATCTCTTTCTATATCAGACGTGAATTTACTGGGGACTGAAAACCCCTAACAAATTTTCATAGTTATGACCTTCAAATAAAGGGGAAGGGGGAATGTGGGGAAACTGGGGGGTAGGCCTTTGGGGTAAGGTGTTGACCCTAGCACAAATTTCTTTGTGAAAGAATTTTGTGGCAGGCAAAAAATTTTTTTGGCCTTTTTTTTTTGGGATACTGATGTACCCAAAAATGTTGAAATATCATCAGAGGGGTCTGACTACGAAAGCACTTTCATAATTTAATTAATATTCTTAGACGATTTGAAAGAAGATTAATTTTTTCTTCTAACATATCAAAATCTATACAAATTTTTTTAGAACCCTTTTAAAACTGCAAACAAATCCTTACTTGTGTAATTTTCATCTGAAAAAATTTAAATTTTGTTCCAATGACGCCATTGTGCTGGAATACATAATAAATCCTAGCAACACACTTAGAGTTTTTAAAAAAAGTAGGATCACTACTGACTCACTTATCATAACGGGGGGCAGTGCCCTTTTGGGGGGAGGGGGCGGGGGGACCTGAGTTGATGCTGGTATCAGCTTGGGTATTTGGGGTCGACAAAACTAGACACATCACATTGTACACTATATCACACATTTTTTTTATTTACATATACATGAATGTCACTGCTAATGTATTTTTTAAAACTTAAACTTAATATAATTTCCCTTTTAAAAAATATGAGAGAAACATAAGACAAGTCTGTTTTTTTTTGTCTATAAACATTATAACCTGTGTGTAATATACTCATTCAGAAAAGCTGAGCCCCTGTTTTGCTCGCTGTGTCAGCGTTAGCGGGATCGCCAGGGAGTGTGGGTGGGGGGGGGTGTGCCAGCCCGCTGACTTTGGGAGCCAGTAAATAAATAACAAACCACACATCCAAGAACTATTAAAAATACCAATAATAAAAGGGAAAAATTAAAAAAGTGAACATGGATAATGACAAAAAAGGGGGGTAAACCAAAAAAATCTGTACACATGACAGACGAAATAACATAAAAGGACCAAACATATCCCCCCCCCCCTACCCTCATGATCAAACCCCCCGTACCCCCATGGTACCTAGCTCATCACCTATACAAACTCACAAAAAAAAAGAGATCCTATAAGGGATACCCCAAAATACAATGTCCCAGAACATGAAAAAAAAACTCAAAAAAAAACACCCAATCGTCCCCAAACCAACATATCTTTAAAAAAACTAAAAAAAAACCCCTTTCATTTGGTAAAAAACTCCCCAAAAATTTTCAAAAAATATAGCTTACTGATCATGAAAGCAAAAACACCATTCCCCCCATACTAACCCCCCAAAAAAAACATTAGCACTACCTCAAAAAAATTCCTAAAAAACAACACCCACATCAGTAAACTGAAAAATTTACATGGGGGGTTTACATCCTACTAATTGTATATAATGACCAGGAAGCCAAAATTTTAAAAAAAACTATACATCAAAGTACAAACATAAGGCTCAAAAAATTTTAAAAAAAAAACTGGGGGCCCCCAGTTTCCTTTTTCCACATCACCCTAACATCCCTCATCCCCAAGAAAATGCAAGTAATCAGCCACTTCATACATAATGGCTCTTCTTACTTCACTTGCACATCACCTATATCAAAAAACTCGCCCCAAAATTAAAACCCCCCCCCTCCCACTGCACGTATGACCCTTCAAAATAAACTGCTTGATGTTTTTTTAAATTCCCCCTCTATCACACCCCCCTCCCTTACTAACCCCTTTATACATTGTTTTTGGGTTCTAACACCCCATGTAAAAACCTATACACAGTGACACGTACCGGGGGTGGCAACTTTAACTTATCTAACCCCTTTCCCCCCCCTCCCCCAAACATCTCGGATTTTGCTTCCCATACACCACACCTACTTCCCCTCCCCCCCCCCCTCACCAGAGCACCTATTTTCCCCTTACTAGGTCTTCGGCCACCAAAAGCATCGCAACATATCCTCCCCTCTACCCCAAACCCTTTTCCCCCACCACTTTTGTACCTCCTGCATCACCTTTCCTAGCCCCCTATCACACCCCCCCCCCCCCCCCAAAATACCTATACTTCACATATGTAGCCATTAAACAAATTGCAATGGTATTAACCCCCTCCCACCCCTCAGCCCCAAAATCATAACCACCCCCCATAACCAGTGCTTGCCAAACCCCCCTTTAAAACCCTTTGCCCCTCTCTCCTGCAATCTCAATATTTCTTTCCATCAATCGGAAACACAGCTGCCACATGCCATAACTTACTATGGTTTAAAAAAAAATTTACTGCTATTACTCTTTGAAAAAGTCACATCACCGGTTCCAACCCCTTCACCCTTTTTTTTTTTTCGCAGCGCCCCGCAGCCACTGTGTTCTCCCCCCCCCCACACCTATTTTTTTACCTCACCCACATATTTTTAAGCACGTAACTACAGTCCATCCATGCCTATCACCCATTCTCCCCCCCCCCATGCTCCTACCTCTAATAATTTTGGGTTTTTCCCCCCCTATTCACACCTAACCTGTCGCCCCCAAACACACAAAAAATCCTCCCCCCATTACTCATCGCTTCTTCACCACCTATTAAAAGGGGTTTTTCGTCCACATCCCTGACAATCCCCGTGGAACTGCCTACCCCCCCCCCCTTTCCCTAACACCTCCCTTATTAACCAAAAAAAGGGTCTTGAATGCAGGCAAAAAAATTTGTGACAGGGGCCCCCTCCCAAAAAACCCCCTTCCCATCCCCCTGCCCCCCCCCTTTCCCTTTCCCCCTGGACATGCACACCCCCCCCTGCTTTCTCCCAATCCACACCTAGAATACCACCCTCCCCCCTGTCCCTAGAAATCCCCTACTCCTTCCATGCCCCTTTTTCCCTTCATCTACCAGGAACCTTTTTGGGCCCCCTCATCTATTAACCCCCAAAAAATTTTTTTGATACGATTCCCCAAAATTCTAAAATTTTCTTATGTCAGCACATAACAAAGTTATGGCCCTATAATCTTCAAAGCCACCACCTCTTGTAGTTTGGCACAAGAACCACTACCCCAACATTTTGACTCCATCCATACTTCTCTTTTTTCATTCTATTGAATAAACACGTAAAATTTTTCCCCTTTAAAAAACATCCCAATTACGTTTATAGAAATCTTTGGGAATTCCATCAATTCCTGACAATTTTCCCTCCTGCATCCCCTGTACTGCCTCCCCCAGTTATGTCCCCACCCATATCCTCCCTTCCACTATCCTCTATCCCCCCCCAAAAAACTTTCCCAAAGAAAAAACCCCCACCCCCTTTTTTTTCCCCCTCTCCCAGATAAATATTTAAAAACCATTTCTCTACATAACCCCATACCTCAGGGGGTTTAAGGTTTTCCCCCCAATAAAAACCCTCCAACTCCTCTTTAACAAATAATGACATCATGGTCATATCTGATTTTACTTACAAAATGTACGTAGCACAATCGATGATGGCCTATTCCCCCAAAGACATCCTCACCCCCTGACCCTTATAAAAAAAAACGTTCATTCTGTCCCCCAATCTTACACCCCCTTACCTTCCACCTGATATCTCCCTCCCCTGTCATAATAATACCTCAACCCCTCTAAGTATTTTAAAAAAACCCCCATAATGATATTGTGCATCAACCCTACCCCCCCCTCTTAAAATTTTTCCCCCAAATTTTTCCCCACTTAGCTATTTTGTCCACCCCTTAATATCCTCCTCTGCCTCCCATCATCACATAATACCTTCCACCAGTCAGCAAATGTTGTGCAACATCCCTCTCCTGAAAGAGCCTCACATTTAATTTCCAGTAACTGGGATCCCAAAACCCCCCCTGTCATTCCCAATTCTGCAAAACCCCCCTTTTTGATTAAAAAACCTACACCAAAATTTTTGGGCCCTCCCCCAACCCCGAATTGCCTTTCTTTTATTATGTAAAGGGGCTTCCCAAAAATCCTCTCCGAACAAACGTATGCTCTATTTCCAACCCAACCCCCGCAAAAAAACCACCCCTACTGTCCACCCCCTCAAAACCCCCAGTTCACAACCTGCCCCCCCTTTGGGTCTATGTCGCCTTCCAAAATTTTACAATTCCAATCCCCACCAAATTTAATTTTTAACCCTCTCAAAAAAAAAAATAAATCATCCCATACAAATTCTTCTTTTTTTTTTCCCAAAATTTTTTACCGCTGGTAAATACACACCAATAAACATACCCCGTTTCTCCCACAACCCTCCACCCTCCCCCACCCTTTCCCCCCCCCCCAATTTATTAGACGGAAAGGGCTGGGAACCTTTTTCCCCACTACCCCTCCCTTTAATCATTGAACTTCCCGTATATCTTTAAACCATTCATACACAAGTCACGCCCCCTCCCATAATCATGTTCCTGGATGAAACATAAGCTTTTTCATTTCAAAAAGTCACCACCCCTCTTTTTTAACCTCCACAAGAGGTTTGATTTATGGTGACCAAAAAGAAGCCAGCAAGTGGGGGGTTTTTCCCCCGGGCCACTGATTTCTGTATTCCCCCCCTTTCCCCCCCGACCTTTTTCCCTTTTGGGGGGCCATCTCCCCCTTTTCCCCTATACTTTTTACCTTCCCCCCCCCCCCAAACTTCACTGTCACCCCCCCTTTTCCCCCCCCTAGCTACATCTCCCCTCTTCTTACTTGCTCTTTTGGGGAGGGCCCTCATCCCGGGCACCCTCGGCCTTTTTGGGGAACACACTAGAGCTTCCCTGCCCCATCTACATCCTCACCATTACCATTTCGTGCACTTCTAAAACCCAATACCTGCACAGCTAATGAACCTGTCTTGTCTCCTTCCAACCCCCATTCACCCCCTTTTCCCAGGTTCACCCCCCAACCAACCCCAAAAAGGGACCTCACAGTCCAGTGATTCCCCACCTGTGGGTTTCAACAATTTTTTTAGATCTTCCCATAGGCTCACTGAGTCCCAAATCTAATTTTTCCCTTTCCCCGAGCCTCCCCTTTTTTCACAGAACCTTGCTCCTGGATCTCTCCCCGGGAAATTATATACATGATCCTCTGCCTCATCCACTATATCACTCCACTTGCCCGTCACTACCACGCCCACATCCTCTTCAATCAGCACATCAGTAGCTTCCTTTCTTACCCCCCCCAGGCCAATGATATGACTGCTGGTTCCGTGGGTTTTGGGGGCCGTCCATTTCTCGTGACCTGTGGTCCCCCGATCCTACATGTACGCACCTGACTTGCGTATGTCACGTGACCTGCATTAAATCCCCCCATCACAACATACGAAGAATTTGTTTTTTAAGGTCATTTTTTAAAAAAAGGAACCTACTGGCAACCTGGTAGAGCCCTGTGTCCATCTCCCGATGGAGGCCATATGAATAACACCGTATTTTGGGGGAAAAAAAACACGATGTCATGTTCCATAGCCTCCCAAAATTTAAAAATTTTTTAAACCTAATCCCCCTATAATATATTGAAACATCAAAGGGGGTTTCTTCCAAGCCAGAAATTCACCTCCCTTCTTGTTCTTGGAATCGTCAACCAAAGTCATAAAAATTTTTGCCAACAGTTTTTTTAATATCCCCGCTGATCCATTTTTAAAAAAACCAAAATTCCTCATTACATATACCATAAAAACCATGATGGACCCCCCTTTTCCGGGGGAAAATTTCTCCACATATTTTCTTCATCTTTGAAAAAAATTACATGATTTTGTTTTTTTTAAAATACTTAAACTTATTTTTTTTAATTAGCAGATTACCCCTGAAAAGTCATAATTCAAAAAAAAAATATATTTCCTAGACATCAAAATGCCTGGTATTCGAATCTACACAAAGTAATTCTGTAGTTTTACTACTTTTTCATAGGTAAATTATGAGTGAAATTTTTGAGAGTGGACAGAAAAAGTCTTACCGGAAATCAAATTACTTGTAATCGGGTTAGGGGGTTAAATTTGGAATCAGGTTACTGGGAATCAAATTACTGGTTAGGTTGGGGAACAAATTTAAAAGTGAAGTTTTAATGAACATTCGTGAAAGTTGGTAACATCTAAGTTTTCCTCTTGACCCATGAAAAAAAAAAATGGTCTCCCTACTTGGGCATGCTTTATGAAACTATATTAGTAAATCAACAAAGTCACAGTGACTGTTAAAAGCTGTCCTTGAGGTTATCTCCGCGTGGGGAAACCTCGCCACTGAACGTCTCTCACAAGCAATGACACAAACTACTTTTATGTGTAACAAACTATAATATTTAAAAAAAGTTTTTTTTTTTTAAATTTTGTGTAGCAACAAACCGTCAACCAAAAATTGAAGCACATTCAATACCTTTTACAAAATACGTAGACGTCTAATACAAACGACCGTCTAAATTAACATCCCCTCTTCCTTCGGTGCAATGTCTTTTTATTCGAAGGATTTGAGAAACCATTGCAATACTTAAGTACTGAGTGACTCCGGGATTTTAAATATGGCAATGGTTTCTCTGAATTAAGTGGTTTCTCCCGAAAAGTTAAGTGGTTTCTCAGAATGACTATGTGGCTTCTCAGAATCCCTTCGTGAATGTTAACTTGCACACACCCAAAAAGAATAAAGTCATAAAAAATCGTCTTCATTCACTCCCATCTAACACATTCCCTGGTCAACTCTGGGCAATCAAAACCTCCTCCCCTTTTTCCATCCCCAAACCTGTAGGTGTTATACTGTGCATGGGGGAAAATTTGGGGAAATCCAATTCGATCAAAGGGAAAGGGGAGGATAAGCCCACATTTCTGGATCAAAAACCCCACTGCGTACAAAGAATATATTTTGAAATAAGAAAAAGCCTCGATACATCTGGCAACTATGTGGCTGACAGAAAAAGGGGGAAAGTTAAGTCTGAACGTTCATGAAAATAGTGGGGATGTGGGTGGGAATGGTTTCTGGCAGTGAGTGACAGAGTCTGGCAGCGGGGCTGGCTTAGTGACAGTCTGGTGCCATCAGTGGGGGTCTATGATACTGTTTAGTGTGTGTTCCTCACAGTGGATTGGGAGCGTCTCTCTAACCCCTCTTGTTTCCCAAAGTAAGTCTTGTATATAAAATGCCCCCCCTGCACTGATGATAACTAGTTGTGGATCAACAGTGCAGGTTGCATCAATGTTGTAGAGCTGCATCAGCGGGCCGGCTGCATTAATTGAAGGTTGTATCAGAGGTTGATGGACACGTGAGGGTGCTCACTCAGCGGGGGAAAGTCAATTTCTCTAAGTTCACGACTTATAAATAATGACGATTATTTGTTATGATCATGTTGGATTATAAAGCCACTGTGGTTGTTTGTGCTATTATAACTACCACCCACAGGATGGGGTGACTACCACCCACAGGATGGTATGGATGGGGTAACCCCCCCACAGGATGGAGGAGGGGGTGACTACCCCCCACAGGATGGTATGGATGGGGGACTAAAACAGGATGGTATGGAGGGGGTGACTACCACCCGGATGGATGGATGGGGTGACTACCACCCACAGGATGGGTATGGATGGGTGACACCACCAACAGGATGGTATGGATGGTATAAATAGGATGGATAGATATGACTACCCCCACAGGAGGGAGGATTGACTCCCCCTCAGGATGGGTTGGATGGGGTGACTCCCACCCATATCATGGTAGGGAGGGGTTTACTACCACCCACAGGATGGTATAGAGGGGGTGACCCCCAACCCACAGGATGGTATAGATGGGGTGACTACCAACCACAGGATGGATAGATGGGGTGACTACCAACCACAGGATGGTAATGGATGGGGTGAAAGTAGTGTGAATGGACTTGAAAAACCAAAAACGTTGGAGGTGTATTATTAATCAATTTCTTTCAATGTCCTTTTCTTGAAGAAAATTTTTTATATTGAGCTTTGTTAATGCACCCCCGGGTGGCCACATTCTCATTGTAATACATAACATTATTTTTCCTGGAAGGTTGACACCCAAAGAAGGTTTCTACAGGACTGAGCTAAGGGATGGACCTTTCCCGGGGAAAAAGGGGGAAAAATATGTGGCTTGTTCTGCATTGTTCAGATTGCCTGTTTGCAATTGTATTGTATTATAGTGTCACCCACCAACACTTCTCCTGCTTCTCGCCTGTTCCTTTCTTAAGGTTTTTTCTGTTAACTTTTACAAACGCTCAAGATAATATTTCTATAAAAGCCCCAAAAGGGAACAGGTTCTACTAAATTTCCCTACTTCAAACAGGTTGGTCAGGCTAATTACAACACCTTTCGATCAACTCCACAGGTTGTGCTTAATAAAAATATTGAATTAGTGCGACATGAAGGAAGATGCTGTTCACCCAAAATAGAAGAGCCAGGACAGAATTATTTAACAAGATTCTCTCAAGCTGGTACAACTACCTCGATTATATTTATGGTGAGCTGAGAATGATGGGGAACACTGAGCTCACTACCAAACTAAATACTAATCTTATACCAGAGGGGTGACACATGAGCCCGGATTTTGTTATTCTTATCTGAAAATATTAGGAGTGATCAAAGCAGCTCTAGGATTTGAATTAAGTTTCGCCCCCGCAACTAAATTTACCTATGTAGACTTATCAAGTCGTTTTTATTTGGAAAAAAAGTGACCTGACTTCTGATGCGTTTAATATCTATAAAGGGATGGTCTATGGTACCTTACCTGTCCCTAACCCCTCCCCTCTACAGTTTATCATAGCATATAAGGATCTCGTAACGATCAGAATTGTGCCCCGAAAACCATAAATCTAACTCGATTGTCATTTTAGATAAAGTTAAATATTTTTATAAAATCAAGGTTCACTAAGTTAACTAAGAACACTCTTGAAAAGGGTCTCACTTCAATAAAACCCTTAAGACGTTATTGAAAGGGAATGATGAATTAATTAAATGTCTGTCGTTAGGGCGGAATTCTACCGCATCTTTAATAAGACCGAAAACCAGGAACCCAGCCCAACCATTTTAAGTTCAGTAGGCTCGGCTGCATACAGCCTATCCAAGTGGCTAGCTAAACTTCTAACTCCCATGGTCGGAAAAATTTCGAAACCTCATATTAAAAATAATGTTGACCTTTCAGAGAGGCTCCCGAAATTAAATGAATAACTGACTTTGCTCTTGTGGTTTTTTGTCGCGGGTTTTCTGCAGTCTATGTACCTGATGTACAGGTATCTTGAAGAGGAACTATAAAACTTCTTCATCCTTCCCCACTAACATAATTATTTAACTTTAATAAGTTTGAGTGAGGACTGC
Source organism: Cherax destructor (assembly GCA_009830355.1). NCBI lineage: Eukaryota > Metazoa > Arthropoda > Malacostraca > Decapoda > Parastacidae > Cherax > Cherax destructor. The sequence continues at coordinate 10,289 of WNWK01036987.1, forward strand.
AAGTTCGTCTTTGTCTAGGGTCAGAGTCGTAATTGATCTTTCCTTCCTAGGCTCGATGGGTTTTGTACACTCTTAAATTTACAACATGCACAAGTATATAACAGAGCACAAAATATATAACAGAGCACAAAATATATAACACAGCACAAAATTTTAAAAAGCACAAGTATATAACAAAAGTATATAAAGAGCACAAGTATATAAATAGAATATATAACAACACAAATATATACATAGCACAAGTATATAACAAGCACGAAGTATATAACAAGCACGAAGTATAAAAAAACAAAAGTATATAACAGAGCACGAAGTATATAACAAGACAAAATATATAACGACACAAGTATATAACAACACAAATATATAACAAGAAAAAAACAACAGAAGTTTTAACAGAGCACAAGTATATAACATAGCACAAAATATTAACAGAACAAAATTTTTAACATAGCACAGATATAACATAGCACAAGTATATAACAGAGCACGAAGTATATAACAGAGCACGAATATAACAGAGCACAAGTATATAACAGAGCACAGAAGTATATAACAGAGGAAGTATATAACAGAGCACAAATATATAACGAGCACAAGTATATAACAGAGCACAATTTATATAACAGAGGAAGTATATAACTCCCAAAGTATATAACAGAGCACAAGTATATAACAGAGCAAAGTATATAACATAGCAAAAATATATAACATAGCACAAGTATATAACAGGCAGAAGTGTATAACGAACTGCTTTTCCTAGATTTTCCCAATCCATCGTGTTGACAAAAAATTTAAATTTACAGTGTACAGGATCAAAATGTTAAAAAGGTTTTCCCTTTTTACAATGTTTTTAAAAGGCTTCATTTTTGTAGCCCAGAATATTTTGATGATGAATTTAATAAGATAATCAATATAGCCAATAAACTGAGGTATTATAGTGATTTTTTTAAAAAAATTTATTGACAGCCAAGAATACTTTCTACAGGAATGAACCTAAAGTACCTTCCGGAAAAAAAATTACGGTTTTTTGCCTTAAAGTAAAAAATGACCAGTCTGCCTGATTCATTAAAAAAGTTTAATATAAATATAGATTTAAAAAGAACAGTGGAACAGTGAAGGACAAGTTGATAATTGTTTACAAAGTCCCATGCCCCTATGCACTTTTTTAAAAAGTTGGGCAGACAAGTAAACCATTTGAGTCAAATAAAATTTTTAATCACATTAGTAAAATGAACAGCAGAAAAGGTCATTGCCCCTAATAGTTCCATTATGGAGGGGTTAAAACCTGTTTGTTCTCATAAAAAAATTTTGAATGCCTTATAAATTTAAAAGTGAAACATGTACAAACTCGACACCTATTTAGTTGAGTCAATTGTGCACAATCTTAATCAAAGATGTAAAAAAAAACCCACTCATTATGAAGGGGGTTGTTTGTGAGGATTTGGGCATTAGACAAGCGTTCTCCCATTTTTTCCTATGTTTCGCCCATCGGGAATCTCATCTTTTGGGGGTTGGCAGAAAGGAAAAAATATCTAGAAAAAAAGAGAATCGGGGGGTTTTTAGCAGTCTCATATGTGGGTGGGGGGAGACAATCCCTGTTAGAGCTCAATTACTGGGGTTTTGGTGATAGGGTAGACTATGATAGACTTTCCCAAAATTTTTCGTAGTCGGAGACTGCTTCCCAAAAAATCGGTAGTGCCATTTTGGGGAATTCTATGTTAAAAATAAGCCCCCTTAGGGCCCGGGGAACAGTTAAAAAAGTTGATGTGACTACAACTCACTTAAGGTCGTATTCTTGCCCCGGGGCCCCGAGAGGTTGTGCTGCGCTTTGCTCCGGGCCCCAGTCTTTGCAAAACTTCGATTTTCTCCAAGGGGGACCAGTGTTCGGGGGGGGGCCCCCCGGTGTGTGGGAGCTTCTTAAGGGCCTTCCCCCCTTTTTTTTTAAAGTGTTTTTTTGGGCAAATAATCCGTGAACTTTTTTTTTTTGTCATGAAGACCTTTTGGCATTGCATTAAATGGTTCGACGAGGTTTTTCTTAAAGTTTGGTCAGGGAAAACAAAAAAAATTGGGAAGGTACCAGGAGAAGCACCTCACTGTCAACACTGGGATAGAACCCCGGCAAAAGGGTGCCTCTAAACATTACACCTTTGTAAAGGGCCCCCGAAATTTTTCCTTTAAAACCCAAATTGGTTGGGGAATGTCAGGGGGGCCTTTTAAAGGTATGGTGGGGGCATTCTACGACTAGGGGGGAAAGGGGGCTGAAGGAATATATGCTGGGTTGCCAGGGTTCCTTCACTTTTAAAAGCTTTAAAAAAAGGCCCAAACCCTCCTATGTACTCCGGGGCCTTTGGGGGGGGGTTTTTTTACCTCAAAGGCAGCGTGGGAATTGTATGTGTGTGGGAAAAGTCACATGGCGGGGGGTGCCCCCCATCATGGCCCCAAGACCAATGGTTACGGTACCTGTGATAAACCCCTTTGGAGGAGTGCCCCGGGTTTGGGAAGGGGGGGGGAAAGGCCAGTGGGGCAAAGGGGGGAAGGGGGGGAAAGGGTTTTGCCCCCTGAGGTTCCCCCAAAAATCTTTGGGGCCGGAAAAAAATAATGGGTCTGGGGATTTGGTGGAGGTGGGGGCCCCCAGGTGGACCTATCGAAAAAATTGAAGGGGTGTTGCGGCTTTTTGGAAAAAACCCCCGGGGGGGATTTCCTCTGGAGTTAAAAAGGGGGCCCACAGGTGGAGGGGGGGAACCCAACCCCGGACGTGAAGGGCCGGTTTTGGGGAAAACAGGTTGCAGGTGCAGGAAGTGGAGGTTTTATTGCATAGGGATGGGGACACGGATGTAATGGAGGTAGGGGAGAATAAAAAAAAGGCAGGAGGGGGTCAGATGATGATGTCCTACCTAGCGTACAGGTAAGAAAAACATATGTAGAATGGCAGGAAGGGGAAAGGGGGGGACAGGTGGGGGAAAGGGGTCAGGGAGTGAGGAGTGTTGAAAAAGGTTTTTTGGGAAGGGGGGCCCGGCCCGGGCCGAAAAAAAGGGGAAAACCCTTTTGGGGGTATTCAAGTTTTAAAAGATTAATGTGAATAGCCAAGGGGGAGAAATTAACGTAGGTGGGGGAAAATAGTTTAAAACGATATGCGTAATGTAATTTTTATACGAAAACAAATTTTAGGTGTGGTCGGGGTTGAGATTAAGGGTTTAAAGGGTATGCAGGTAATTTGGGGGAAAAAAAAGGGTGGGGTGGCTGGGGGGGTAAGGGGGTCAGTCCCTTTCGGGTTTTAAAAAGGAGGAGGGGGGGAAAATGGTGAGGGTGGATGGGCTTGGGCGCTTCCCCGGGATTTTCCCCTGGGAATATATATCCAGTGACAATAATGCTGTAAGGATGTTTTTAAAAGGGGGGGTTTGGGCATATCTTTTTGGGGGGTTTTCCTATGATTCTCTGATGGGTGGGGTTGGGGTTTTATAATCGGAAAAAAAATGTAGAACCTGGGGGGCGGGTTGTAAAAGGGCGTTGGTTTTTTTACGGGGAAAAAGGGGTGTTCGATGTGGTCGGGGTGATGGGTGGGGGGTGGGCACTTTTGTGGGAAGGGGTATCCCGCCGGTTGGATGGTTTTAGGGGAACAAGAGCGTTACGGGGGGGGAAAGGGGGCAAAAACCCTTTATATTGGTTTTTCTGACTATCGTGGTTTTATTAGAAAAAGGGGGAAATGGGATGGAATGGCCCCGGTACAATGGTTTTGGAAGTTGAATGTCGTTTGCTGGCGGGGGAGGGGGGAGGTCGTTTGAAAAAAGGGGGGGTCCTTTGGTTAGAAGGAGCAGAGGAAAAGGGAAAAGATTTTTGGGCTGGGGGAAAAAAAAAGTAAAAAGGAGGGAATAAGGGACTTTTATGGGAAACCCCAAGGAAGAGGGGGAGGCAAGGGGGAAATTTTTTGGTCTTCAGAAATATTTGGGGGTCAGCTTAATGAATGCTATGAGGTTGGGGTTTGGGAAAAGGTATGGGAAATGGGGGGTTTTGGGGAAGGGTTTGGGGGGATTTTCAAAATGATTTTTTTGGGGGATCAAAAAAAAGGGGGGGAGAGGGGCTTTGGGGGGAAAGACCCCCCAGGTTGGTTTTGGGGGGTTTAGAAATGGCGAGGGGTAACAGTTATGGGGATTGAGGTGTGTACAAGGGTGGGGGAATAAAGGGGGGGACAGGTGCAAAAGGCCCGGATGGAAAAAGCAATTATCCGATCTTGGGTTTTTTGGGGGAAATTATCGAAAAGGGGAAAGGGCGGGTAGCCCCGGGGGGCCCCTTCGAAAGGGATCCTTTTTTGCGTTTGGGGGGAAGGGGACCAAAAGGGTTGGGTGGAAAGTATAAGTGAGGAGGAAGTGGGGGAATTCCCCAAGTTAAAAAGTCTGGGGAAGGCACCAGGGTTAGACGGGATACCGAATTTTTTTCAAATTAAATTTGGGGAAACTTTGGGGGAAATGTTTAGTGCTTTGTTTAATTGAAAGGGGATGGGGGTAGGTTGGGAAAGACGCGGGGACGGGGTAGTTTTCCCCGGTTCCCAAAAAGGAGGGGAAACCGGGTAATTAGGGGGTGATATCCTCTTGTGGGAAAAGATTATAAAATCTTGAAAAATTTTTTAAAGGGGAATAGAAAAAAAAAGGTTGCTTAAAAAGTCCCCATCAGGGGCAGTTTGGGATACCGGGAAAAAAGTAGGTGTAGGACATGGGAGAATCGGGGATTTTTTTGAAGGTAGGACGGGGGGGTGTTTTGGGGAAAAAGGGGTTTGGAAGGAAACATGATTGTGTAAATTTTAAAAAACATGTTGGGGAATTTATTGAGGGGTCAAGGTTTTGGGAAAAAATTCTTGAGGGGTTTTTAGACATTGTAAGTTCTGCGAAGGTGTGGGGCCGGTGAATGGTAAGGGGTTGGGAAAAGGTGGGTGGAAAGGGGGGTGAGACAGGGTGTCCCATATCTAATCCCCTTTTTGGGGGTCGGATCCCTTTTTTTGGTTAATAAAGGGAAGGGTAGGAGAGGGGAGAGAGGGGAAAAGGGGGGGAAAAAGGGGGTTTGGGATCGTGGGGGTATGTGGATGATACTACTGTATTGGTGGGGGAACAGAAAGGGGGGGTTTTTAAGTGGGGATTATAGAGGTCTTTGGGAGGGGGGGAATGGGGAAATGGAGCCAAGTCTAAAATTTTTGGGGGGGGGGTCCCCGGGTGGGGGGGGGTTGGGAAGGGGGATGGATGGGAATTTTTTTGGATAGAATAAAAAACTGTGGAATTGTGTATATGGCAGATGTGAAGTGGCCAGGCGGGAATTCTGAGAGGTGGTAGGGTAGGGCTTTGGGGGGAATGAAAAGGGGTTGGGGGCAGGGGATGTTACGCTGGCAACCCCGGGGGGGGTGGTGAACACACTTGTATACAGTAAGGTGTGGCCCTGTTGGGGTTTCCCCTTTAAAAGGTGGTGACATCGAAGGGGAATTTTTAAAAAAAGTATTGGTATGTGTGGGGGTATGGGCGGCCGTGGCTTGAAAAAAGGGAATTGTCATGATGAGTGTCAAGAGGGGGGTTTTTGGGGCCCATTTCTTTTTTGGGAAATGTGTGGCAGTTTTTTTGAAACAGTGTTTTTTAAGGAAGGGTGGGGTGAAGGTCAACAGTAGGAAGGGGGGCATGGAGGATGTACGGAAGTGGTGGAGTGGGGGGGCCTGCGGGGGGGTGGGGCATGGCTAGACAGTTATTGGCAATGGGGAGCCTAAAAAAAGGGCAAGGTGGGCAGGTTGGGGACAAAGTGAAAAAAGGGGGGGGGGGGGACAGGGTCAAAAGAATTTTCCAGTTTATGATTGGAGGGGGGTTTGGGGGGTTCAGGAAAAAACCGTTTTTGCCTAAGGTACGGGGGGGGGTTTACAGATTTCTATTAGGTATAATTGGGGTCGGGGTCTGAATTATATGGGGGGGGGGTTTTTGGGGGTACGAATGAATGTCCCCAGGTGCGGAGATGGGAGGCAGGGGTATCATGCTGTATATTTTTGTGAAAACTTTAGAGGGGGGGGGGTATGGGGTTTCAAGGGGGGTTGGATTGGGGGGGGAGAAAAATTTCGACCTTCGGGGTTTGCTTTGATGTTGGGGGGTATAGAGAGAAGTGGGGAGGGGGGTTATGTAAAATTGCGGGGTTTTTTTTATGTATCATGGGGAATAGAAGGGGGAGGGGGGTGTAGGGTGAAAGCCTTAGCGGCTCCAAAATATCGCTCAATGTGAGGGGAAAGGCTTTGTATGGAGATAAATGGGTATCAAGTTTCTCTGAAGGGAAAATAGGACATTAACAGTAACAAAGTTATTACGGTGATGCAGAGTAGAGCGGGGAAAGGCGGGAAAATTTTTGGAAGACAGAGTAGTGGGGGGGGTTATGTTGTGTTGAATGAGATTCTAGGGTGCATAGTAGTGTGAATTTTTTGGGGGGGTCGACTGGCGACGAGAATGCTTGTTATTGAGCAAGGGGGGGAAAAACCCCGCTGACGTGGAAAAAATGTTGAATAGGTATGGGGATGAAAGGATAAACTTTTTGGCTTGACTTTCCCCTAATGACGTGACAAAGACCAGGTTCAAGGGAAAGTCGCCAAGGGCTTTCTGAAGTGTTGGAGCGGGGGAATTGATGTTTGTTTTATGAGACGGGAAAGGGGGATATTTCCCCCGACGCTTGCGGATCATGTTAATATTGTTCTCAAATAGTACATATTAATTTTTTTACCCTTCTCCCCCAAAAAGGTAATTAAAATTTGTTGTGGAGTTATTGTAATATTACCACAAAATTAGTGGTATCAAAAAAGGTTTTTTTCATTATCATTGTCAAGTTAATGTTTTGTATAGCTCCTTTTCCCCTTTTAAACATATCATTGTCTTAGGCAATGTGAAAACAAAATTTTTTTTTATAGCTTTTGGGAATTAAGATGCTAATGATCTTATTGTGGGGGGATTTTTTGGGGGAAAAATTTTTATGATGTTTAAAAGGGTATTCATAGTACATAGATTTTGTAAAACGTCCCAGTTCTTATTTTTTTTTGTGTGTAATTATGAATTTTGTATGTTGTTATGGTGATATATGCTCTGCGGGTTAGGATACGTGCTTGTATTCAGTGATAGGAGTAGTCTAATAAAAGGGTGGGGGGAAGGGGAAAATTAGTAGGCCTTGTCAAAAGATATGTGACAAAAAGATATGTGTTATGAATTTGATGGGTACCCCCCATTTAGATGGTTAAAATTCCCCTTTTGAATTTTGGTAATAAACCTTTTTGGGGGTATCAGATAAGACTTCAATAATTGCTATTATGTAATGTTTTAGTAAAGCACAGTTTTAAACATAATTAAAATGGCAGTCTTAATCCTATGGGGCCCTTAGGTTAGAGGTATTCAGTAATATTTTTTCATATATGTTTTTTTTTAAGGGGTTTAGTTCACAAATTATTGGATATGTGGGGCCGTGGTCGTGTTGTATTTGTATAAAACAGGGTTTTATTTTATCTTTTAAATTAGTTTTAAGTGGTTATGTTCCCCCCCACAAGTGGAGTGGTCTCCAATCAATTTTCTTTTTTTTCATTGTCACTATATAATGTTAATGTTTGGTATAGGTGTTGCAAAAATTTTTTGTTAATGTACCTGCATGTGTTTATAAATAAAATATAAAAAAAAAAAAACATTTTAAATCACATAAAAGAGTTTTTGGGGGAACAGGGGGAAAAGGTAGGTGACTTTCTCGCCTCTGTGGTCCTACTGTTAACAGTGCAATTGTTTTTGGAGCGGTGGTAAAATTTGGGGGGTAAAAAAATATACAAGTTCTTTTAGAGTTCTTTCTCTTCTGGGGCTTCTGGAACATTCTCTGACGTATGATATTTTTAAATTTACAACTAGTAAACTGAATAATATTACAATTCAAATTCCCCAAAATTAAATTTTAAAAAATTTTTATTTCAAAGTAATACAAGGTGAAATTCTTATAGTTATACATTAAAGTTGATATTACCAAAAAAGGCCAATAATATGCATAGGTATGCCTAGGCTTTTTTGGCAAAATTATGATAGGTCTTTTTCAATAGCTAACAATGGATATACAGATTGTAAAAGGGTTGGGTTAGGTTTTTTAAAATTTGGGGGCTGGAATTTAAACATTGAGAATTTAACAAAAATTGTATAAAAAATTTGAATTGGGGTTTTATATTAATGATAAAAAAGGGATATATTGGCATAATATAGTTTCCTTTTGGAGTATCTTAGGCAAACTTATGACTAGCTTAAAAAATTATGGAGCAATAATTGTATTAGAATTTTGGTTAAAAAATGTCAAAATTAAGGGGAATCCAATTCAATAAGTGTATTTTGCTGTGGTTGGGTTGGAAATTAAAAAGAATCACAAATCAATAAGTGTATTTTTTTGTGGATATGTCAAATAAAGTAGTTTTAGGGTTTAAATACCGGTTTGGGGGGGTAAGTGAATAAAAAGTTTTTTTTAAGGTGCTTT
>WNWK01036988.1:0-18784 GCA_009830355.1 Cherax destructor
ATGTTGTTTTTTCTGCTTAAGATTACAAATGCAACAGAAATAATAGTATTTCTTACCTTAAATTGTGGATGCTTGTGTTTGTAGATGATTGTGGAGAGTGGAGAGTTATGCTGTGGCCCTTCTGGGCTGAGGTGGATGATAGAGGTTCTGGTACTGAGGTGGATGGTAGAGGTTCTGGTACTGAGGTGGATGGTAGAGGTTCTGGTACTGAAGTCGATGATTGTACTGGAGTGTGCATAAATTCTGTAATGGATTTCTGTTCTATTTTACCCCGCAGTACATTATACAACTGGCGGTAAGGCATCAGCTGCTCTAGACACCGTTTCAGTGTCCTCTTCAGTGAAAAGTCTAACTTTAAGTCTGTAAATAAATCAGTCAAGTCAGTCAGTCAGTCAAGTCAGTCAGTAAGTCAAGTCAGTCAGTAAGTCAAGTCAGTCAGTAAGTCAAGTCAGTAAATCAGTCAAGTTAGTTATGTCAGTCAGCCAGTAAGTCAGTCAGTCAAGTCAGTCAGTCAGGTCAGTAAGTCAGTCAAGTTAGTAAATCAGTCAAGTCAGTAAGTCAGTTAGTTAGTCAAGTAAGTCAAGTCAGTCAGTAAGTCAAGTCAGTCAAATCAGTCTGCCAGTAATCACACAAACTCATATTTACTTCATTATTTATGTGCACAAAGTGACGCTTCATTACGGCCACAGGCTATCTCTTGTCTAATATCTCTATTTTCTTCGTTAATTCTAAGACTTAAACCTTTTCTTGCCACTTTCAGCAACACTTGTATGCCTACTGGGTGCCATGATTGCTTAGCAGATTTAAGATATGGCAATTAAAGATATAAGCCCCTAGCGAGGATGGTACATACTACACGCCTATGAACCAAAGACTGGGCTATACAGGCCATTAACCCTTAAACTGTCCAAACGTAGATATACGTTTGCATGCGTAGTGCTCCGAACGTAGATCTATGTTTTATTTTTTTATCCCTTCAAATTTAGCGTGATAGGCCTGAGTCGCCTAGACATGAGAGAATGGGTCTGCGCACTCATTGTGCTCAGTATTAAAAAATCTGGGACCACTTAGTACCTTGTGGGAGCACCAGTTTAATTGAGCACCAGCTAGAGCAAATAGCGTGGCAAACACCAGGGATTCACTGATGTCATGTCGTATTAACACTCCCCTTTTAAGAGGAAAGTGATGTTAATTCAAAGTTTAGTGGCTGTGAGATGGATGTGGCCACAAGTGATCGAGGAAATATCAAAAACCCATGTGCAACATCCTTTCATTTTTTATACCACTGGTAGTGTCATCCTGCCAGAATGTCCTATAACCTATTCCCTAAGTAAAGAGAAACGATTCTGGAACATGTGTAATACAGTGGACCCTCTGTTTTCGTGTTTAATCCGTTCCTAAGGGATCGACTAAAATTGAAATTGACGAAAACTGAAACCAGTTTCCCCATAAGAAATAATGTAAATTCAATTAATCCGTTCCAGAAACCCAGAAGTTTGAAAAAAAAAAATTGGGAGGCCTTAAAGATAGATTTACATGCACAAATGAATGAACATTCAATGTGACACTTGCCTTTATTGAAGACTGATGTTGCTGGATGGAAGAGAGGAAGGAGGGGAGAGGGAAGAGACTCCACTTTGCACAAATGTCCTTAATCTTTGAAGAAGGCACCTTACATCTCTCTTCCTGCTTCATTGAAGCAATTTCCTGAGATCTGCTTTGATGGTGTTGCAGCTCTTCAGTGGTTAGATCTTCATTGTGGTCCTCCACCAACTCTTCCACATCCTGTCCACTCCCTCCAACCCCATGCAATTAACCAATGCCACAATACTTTCCACAACTTCCATAGGCTCCTCAGGGTCAGCCCCAAACCCTTCAAAATCCCTCTCTGGGACACAATCTGGCCACAACTTTCTCCAAGCAGAGTTCATCGTCCTGGAAGTCACTCCCTGCCAAGCTTTATCTATAAGGCCTATGCAATGGAAGATATTGAAGTGATCCTTCCAGAATTCTCTTAGGGTCAATGCAGTGTCTGAGGTCACATCAAAGCACTTTTGAAACATTGCTTTGGTGTACAGTTTTTTGAAGTTAGAAATGACCTGCTGGTCCATGGGCTGGATGAGAGGAGGCAAGAACTTCACTGTTACAAATTTGAATTCCTTAGACAATTGGTCTTCCAAGTATAAAGGATGAGCAGGAGCATTGTCCATTACCAGGAGGCACTTGAGTCCCAATTTCTTTTCTAGGAGGTAGTTCTTCACACTGGGGCCAAACACTTGATTAAACCATTCCAGGAAAATTTCCCTAGTGACCCATGCCTTAGGGTTAGCCTTCCACATCACACACAATTTACTCTTGGCAACACTGTATCTCTTGAACACTCTGGGATTTTCAGAGTGATACATGAGTAAAGGCTTCATTTTGAAATCCCCACTAGCATTACCACACAACATAAGAGTTAGCCTGTCTTTCATAGGCTTGTGTCCTGGCAGTGCCTCTTCCTCCTGCGTGATGTAGGTCCTCCTTGGCATTTTCTTCCAAAAGAGGCCTGTTTCGTCACAATTAAACACTTGTTCGGGTTAGAAATTTTCAGCCTCTACATAAACTCACTCACAAATTTTTCAGCCGCTTGTTTATCTGAACTGGCACCCTCACCATGCCTTACAACACTGTGTATGCCACTTCTCTTCTTGAATTTTTCGAACCAGACTTTGCTGGCCTTAAATTCATCAACATCAGCACTGGTTCCAGGCATTTTCTTGACAAGATCGGTATGCAACTGCCTTGCTTTTTCACAAATTAATGACTGCACAACACTGTCACCCGCTAGCTGTTTTTCGTTTATCCACACCAACAACAATTTCTCCATATTTTCCATTGTCTGTGAACTCTGTTTCGTTATTGTATTCACCCCTTTCGCAACATTAGCTTCAGTGATTTCTTTTCTCTTCACCACAATGGAACCGATGGTTGATGGGGCCTTTTTGTATATCCTGCCGAGCTCGGCAATACCCACACCACTATCATATTTTTCTATTATTTCTTTCTTCAGTTCTGCGGTGTTCCTCACTTTCTTTACCAAAGAACTGGCACTAGGAGCTTTCTTTGGGCCCATGGTAGCTTATTTAGTAGTCACACACAATAATCAAGGGCCAAAAACAATGAATTGTTAATAAATGTTTTGTATGAACTCCTGGGATGATGTTCACTCAAGCATAAACAATGCTACACTGCGTGACAATGTGCGTGGGAGGTGCGTGGGTGGTGGTCTTGCGGGCTTTGTATGTGTGTAGCACTGGTTCCGTACCAAGAATGAAAACGGAGGTAATCACCGAAATCGGAGGTAATATTTCCGCGAAAAAACTGCCCGAAAACTGAAATCACTGATAATGGAGATACAAGAAAATGGAGGGTCCACTGTACATAGAAAGCTGCTTGTTATGCAGAGTATTATAAGGCAAATTAGGTCAGTTTTGTCCCAGGATGCGACCCACACCAGTCAGCTAACACCCATGTATCCATTATTACTAATTGGTGAACATAGACAACTGGTGTAAGGAATCACGCCCAATGTTTCTACCCTCACCAGGAATCGAACCCGACTCTCACCATGTGAAGCAAGAACTTTTGCCACCAGGCCATGGGGCACCATGCTTAAAACTCTCTCCTATGTGTGGGTTATTTGAGTACATTTCTACCACCCTGAGATGAAAAGTATTTCTTAACATCTCTCTGGCTCATTTATGTACAGTGGTACCCCGACTATCGGTCTTAATCCGTTCCAGGAGCTAGACCTTAACATGAAAAATTTGAAACTCGAAACCTTATTTCCCATAAGAAATAATGTAAATACAATTAATCCGTTCCAGACATCCAAAAATATTCACAAAAAATTAATTTTGTTAAGATTAACTATACTTTTACATTCACAAAACAATTATAAATATATATAAAGTATAATAAATTTATAATTAAACATTTAAAATAACATTTACTTACCTTTATTGAAGAGAGTTGCTGGCATCTGGAAGATAGGGAGGAGGACAGGGGGAGGGAGCACTCATTGTTTGGAAGGGGAATCCCCACTCCCTGCCTTCCTGCTACACTCCTTGCATGCCTGCTACACTCCCTGCATGAATGCTACACTCCCTGCATGCCTGCTACACTCCCTGCATGCCTGCTACACTCCCTGCATGCCTGCTACACTCCCTGCATGCCTGCTACACTCCCTGCCTTCCTGCTATACTCCCTGCCTTCCTGCTATACTCCCTGCATGAATGCTACACTCCCTGCATGCCTGCTACACTCCCTGCATGAATGCTACACTCCCTGCATGAATGCTACACTCCCTGCATGCCTGCTATACTCCCTGCCTTCCTGCTACACTCCCTGCCTTCCTGCTACACTCCCTGCCTTCCTGCTACACTCCCTGCATGAATGCTACACTCCCTGCATGCCTGCTACACTCTCTGCCCTCTTCAAGGGGGGCTCCTTGGCGTGGTGAAGAGGCTCTTGGTCTGAGGAATTAGACCTTTTGGTCTTCTTCCTCAGACTGAACCTAATTACAGTGGACCCTCAGTTTTCGTTGAAAATTCTTTCCAGAATGCTGTTTGAGTGCCGTTACCAAACGAATTTGTTCCCATAAGGACAAATGTAAATTAGATTAGTCATTTCAGACCCCCAAAAGTACACTTACAAAAGCACTTACGAAAATACACTTACATAATTGTTCGAGTTTGGAGGTGCACGAAAACCGAGGGTCCACTGTACCCCCCAATCCCCCTCCCCTATCCCATCTCCATCCTCCCTTTTTTCCTCTTCCTCCTCATCCCTCCCTTAGTTCCTTCCCATTTTTACCCTGGGAGCTTCTCTCCACAGGCATTCTAGTTCCTAGGTAGGGGGAAGGATATCATGGTCCATCCCATTCCGTTGAGGTCCTTGGCGGTGGTGTAGTTTGCCATGGAATCTGGATCGCCTGGGGATGTCCCGTTCCCTCTCCGGTCTCCCGGGGGGGTTGGCCTTGGGTATCTTTCGGGCGACGGGTGTATCTCTGGAGGCCACCTTTCGGATTCCGGGGGTGGTGGCCGAAGGCGGTATGCTTTGTGGCGGATATCCGGCCACCCTCTCTTTTGTCCGCCGAGGTGGCTCGGTGTATGTGAGGTTGCTATCCCGGATTACTGGTTTACTGGCATGAAGGGTAGGGTATGGCACGGGTTCCATGCAGCATCTGCACTACTTGCGCTGTTGAGGTCCTCTTGGGCGCAGAGGGGGATTTACGCCCCTTTCATTCCTCCTAGGAGCTATTCCTCCACGTTCCCCCCTTTTTTATTCTTTTTTTATTTTTATTTTATTTTCTTTTTTTTTTTCTTAAAAATAAAAATAAAGAAGTAACCTAACCATGGCTGACCCACTCCATGAACCCACTACCCCCGGGCCCCTTCCTGATACCGCACCTAGTTCTGACCCTACCTCGTTAATGGACAACTCTTCGGACACCTCCAATACCCCTGTACCTCTTCCTGGTGCCAGTTCATCACCTGCTCCAGGTACCGGGGTTCCGACCGGCCCTTTTGACACGTCTGACCTTCGCTCTTCTCTGACCTTGATTCCGGCTTCTCCCTCTATGGTGCGGCACTTTTCGGATTGCTCGTCCTTTACACGTCGGACCACTTCTGGTCCCACATTCAAACGACCAAGACCCTTACATGACGATTCGACACTTCCTTCTCGTTCATCTCAGAAACGACCAGCTCATCACGCACTCCCCTTAAACACTTTGTTTCACACTACTCAATGGTCAAAGTTTTTTACTCTACGACCGACTTCTCCTAATACCTATCTTTCAGATCATAGTATTGGTAAGGCTCTGCTATGCCATGTTGGTAAAGATATCTCATTTCACGCTCTCAAGAGCGGCACTCGCACCATCACGGTCCAGAATGCTGGCCAAGCTCGCAATCTTTCTCTCCTTACAACAATAGATACTATTCTTATCACTATTGACAAACATCATTCACTCAATTCTTGTAGTGGTACAGTCATTTTACCCCACACCATTGTCCAACGGAATTTCCAGACATGTGGTGATGACATTTTGGAGCAGTTTGAGCTCCAAGAACTCCCTATCCTTAAAGTTGACACTTTTGTCCTCCCTGCCAATAAGCGAAGATGTTATCCTTGCAATATAGCTCGTTTAACATTTGACTGCCGTAAACTTCCACCCTCGGTCTACATTGCAGGTCATCGTTTACAAGTTCGAAAGGTGACCCCTACACCGCAACAGTGTAGAAACTGCTGCCATTTTGGTCATCCGCGAAACACTGCAGGTCCATGGCCGAATGCCCAGTCAGTAGATACTCTCGAAACTCTTCAAAGGTATGCCAGTCCTTGTAATCTACCTCCCTTTGCCTTAACTGTCATGAGGCGCATCCATCGTACTCTCGCCGTTGTCAGGTTTACCTGAATGAGTGGGAAATCTGTTGTCTCAAAGAGGCGGAAGGCTTCTCATATGCTATGGCTGTCTCTCATCTGCGCCTTCAAGGGAGACTTCCCCGTATTTCCTATTCTCGCATTGCTAAACGTCACCCCACTTCTGGGGTCTCAACTTTCCCGGCTTCTTCTGTGGTCGCCCCATCTTCAGTCACCCCTGTCTCGAATCCTTTTGCTGTTCTTGGCTCCGAGGTCCCTACCTCGGCATCCCATACCGTCCACACCCCTTCCTCTACTCACTTGCACAGTTCTGTGTCTACATGCTCTTGTTCACCACCTAAATCTCAGCGCCACCTTCTTCTCATAAGTCCGGCAAAAAATCCCCATTGCCGGGTTCTTCACCTCCGACTAGTTCTGTAACGTGTGTGGAGGTTCATTCTCCTCCTCATTCAATGTCTTCATCCCCTGTCCCCTCCCACGTTCCTTCCTTGACTACCCCGCCCCAGGCCGCTTCCACTCCTGACCCTCCCAAGCCCTTTTGACAGTTTCCTCTTCCATCTCCTCGCCCTCTACTTTTGTACCGTCTATGGTCTCCCAGATTGTCGCTCACACTCCTCTCATCTCTAATGTGGTCCCACATCCTGCATCTATGACTCCCAAAACGCTGGAGGCTATTGCAGGATTTATTGCAGAGACTGAACCATTGATGGACACTGCTCCACCTCCGGTTCCTCCTCCTCTCTCTTCTCCGTCTATACCCCTCCTTCCTTCACAGCGTCCCCCTCCTTCTCTGATTACAAGTTTCCCGCTGCCTCCACACGTGGACTTTTCTAACCCTAGTCCATAGATACCTCTAACTTCGACTTATATCTTTCTCTCCATACATCATGGCGTATTTGCAGTGGAATATCTGAGGCCTCAGGGGTAACCAGGGTGAGCTTCAGGTGTTGCTCTCCCAGTTTTCCCCTGTTGGTGTCTGTTTGCAAGAACCCAAATTTCAATCCTCTGTTATCCGGCCCTTTTCAGGCTATGATTTGTTGTATTCATCGGATCCTTTTTCCGATGGAACCTTTAACGAAAGTGCTCTTCTTATACGCACTGGTGTTCCATACTGTCAGCTCTATGTTCATTCTTCTCTACATTACACCGCAGCCCGTATCCACTTGAATAAGTGGTATACACTCTGTTCTTTATATCTCTCCCCTTCGCGAGCATTGTCTATCCCAGATGTTGATTTTCTGGTTTCTTCCTTGCTGCCACCCCTTCTATTATTTGGCGATTTTAACGCACACCATATACTTTGGGGAGAGTCGCACTGTGACTCCCGTGGCGTTCAGTTGGAGGCATTTCTTGCTTCTCTCCTCTTCCATGTTTTAAATACAGGTACTCCTACCCATTTTGATCCCCGAACTCATTCTTTCTCCTGCATCGATCTTTCCATCTGCTCTTCATCAACTGTCCTTGACTTCACCTGGTCTGTCCTCCCGGACTTACATGATAGCGATCATTTCCCAATCATCCTTAAGTCCCCTTCGTATTCTCCACCTCCTCGTAGCCCACGCTGGCAATTTGAGTGGGCGAAATGGGACCTTTACGCACATCTTACTGCCTTTCATGAAGTTCCTTCCTCGTCCTCCATTGATGAGGTTTTACATCTCTTTTCGTCCTCCGTCTTCATGGTAGCTTCACATTCTATCCCCCAAACCTCGGGCAAGCATTCTCAGAGGTGCGTGCCTTGGTGGTCTCCTGCTTGTGCTCGGGCAATACGTTTGAAGCACGCTGCGTGGGGCAGGTATCGGTATAACAGAACCACAGAGAGACTCCTTGATTTTAAGCAGAAGAGAGCAATTGCTCACCGTGTCATACATGACGCTAAACGCACTTGCTTGTGAGATTACGTTTCTACGGTCACTTCGGCTTCCTCAAGTGAGTGCAGTCTGGAAGAAAGTGCGGAAATTGAGTGGTAAATTCTTCCTCGACCCGGCTCCTGTTCTTCAGGTTGCCGGTGTCGATATAGCACACCCTCTTGCCGTTGCCACTGAAATTGGTAAACATCTGGTCCACATTTCTCAGGGGCTCCATCTATGCCCCTCGTTCCTTTCTTCTAAGTCTGCCAGCGAGTTAAAGTCCTTAGATTTTTCTTCTCTCAGAGAGGAATCTTATAATGTGCCTTTTATCCTTCAAGAACTGGAGGCAACACTCTCTGCTACCCGATCATCGGCAGCTGGGCCAGACGGCATACATATTCATATGCTACAGCATTTACATCAGTCTGCTCTTACTGTCCTCTTACGACTCTAATCTTATATGGTCGCAAGGAGTTATTCCCCAACTCTGGAAGTCTGCTATTGTTCTCCCTTTTTGCAATCCGGTACTACGGGACATGATACCTCCCACTACCGTCCCATCGCTCTTACCAGTGCAGTTTGCAAGGAGATGGAACGTCTAGTTAATAGACGTTTTATGTGGTATTTAGAGACGCACAGTAGTCTCTCCACTAGTCAATATGGCTTTCGTAAGGGCCGTTCTGCCATTGACCCCTTACTGCGTTTGGATACGTATATTCGAAATGCCTTTGCCAATAACCACTTGGTTATCGCCATCTTTTTCGATCTTGAGAAGGCTTATGACACAACTTGGAATTATAATATCTTGACCCAGGCCCACTCCTTAGGCCTCCGAGGCAATCTACCATTTTTCCTTAAGGCTTTCTTAACTGAAAGACATTTCCGTGTCCGGGTTAGTAATGAGCTTTCCGCGGACTTTGTCCAAGCTGAAGGTGTCCCCAGGGTTGTGTTCTGAGCATAACACTCTTTCTCCTTGCTATAAATAATCTGGCATCAGTTCTCCCATCCAACATTTGGTCATCGCTTTATGTGGACGACTTTGCTATAGCTTGTGCGGGTGCTGACTGTCACCTCATTGCAGTTTCCCTCCAGCATGCCGTCATCCGAGTTTCCGATTGGGCCACCTCTCACAGGTTTAGATTTTCTAGTAGCAAAACTCATCAAATTACGTTTACTAGACGTTCAGTGGTCTCTGATCATCCGTTGTACCTAAACGCTCACGTATCCCAGAACGTGATACAGTCAGGTTTCTCGGCCTCCTGTTTGACCGTCGATTGTCCTGGAAACCTCACATTACCTCTCTGAAGGCAACTTGTCATAGCCGGTTGAACCTCCTAAAAACCCTCACACATCTTTCGGGGGGGGGCTGATTGTAGCACTCTCCTCCGCCTGCATTCAGCCCTAATTTTATCAAAACTCGATTATGGTGACTAGATATATTCGGCGGCCTTCCTGCTACTCTTTCTAGCCTTAATCCTATACATCACCAGGGATTGCGTTTATGCCTTGGTGCATTTCGTTCTTCCCCGGTTGAGAGCCTCTATGTAGAAGCGAACATTCCATCCTTGTCCGATCGTCGTGATGCACATTGCTTTCGCTATTATGTTCGCTCCCATGATCTCCACAATCCTTCCATGTATAGGATTGTCACAGATGTTAGTAGGCGCTCTTTATTTGTCCGTCGCCCCTGTTTACTTCGTCCCTTTTCTCTTCATCTACATT
Source organism: Cherax destructor (assembly GCA_009830355.1). Taxonomy (NCBI): domain Eukaryota; kingdom Metazoa; phylum Arthropoda; class Malacostraca; order Decapoda; family Parastacidae; genus Cherax; species Cherax destructor. The sequence goes on from WNWK01036988.1 coordinate 9,999, forward strand.
CACTCTTGTCTTCCCTTCAACTACCACCTTTATATATTCATATGACATCTCCCTTTCTCCTACCCCCTTGGGAAGTTCCTGCTGTCCATGTCTGTTCTATTCCTCTACCTTGTGCGAAAGCCCAACTATCTACGGCGGCTTCTCGCTCTTTTTTTCTAGACCACTTCCGTTCTCATTCCCATGCCATCGCAGTATACACCGATGGTTCAAAGTCATCTGACGGTGTCGGATTCGCAGCAGTCTTCCCGGACAGCATCGTGCGAGGGCATCTATTACCCTCGGCTATCATATTTACGGCTGAATTGTATGCCATTCTTGTGGCACTTATCCGTATTGCATCTATGCCTGTGTCACCATTTGTGGTCGTTTCAGACTCCCTTAGTGTTTTACAGGCTATCCGTAAAATTGATACACCCCTAGTTCTTCGTATCCAACTTTGGTTACGCCGTATCTTTAGAAGCACAAATATATTGTTTTTTGTTGGGTCCCTGGCCATGTTGACATACAGGGCAATGAACCGGCAGACACTGCTGTGCGGTCAGCAGTACATGACCTTCCAGTTTCATATAGAGGTGTTCCTTTCACGGAATATTTTGTGGTCATTGCTACCCACCTTCGCACCCGTTGGCAACAACGCTGGTCTGACCTGATAAATAACAAACTTCATTCTATTAACCCGATTATAGGTTTCTGGCCTTCTTCTTGTCACCAATGTCGGGGTTGGGAGACTACACTCTCCCGTCTTCGCATCGGCCACACTCGTCTTACTCACGGGTATCTCATGGAGAGGCTCCCTGCCCCTCTCTGTGAGCATTGTCAGGTTCCAGTGTCTGTTCGACATATTCTGTTGGACTGCCCACTCTATCAACGAGCACGCAAAATTTACCTCAAACGGCGTCTTCGCTCTGCGGCCCTTTCTTTACCTTCCCTTCGTGCTGATGGACCCTCCTTTAATCCTGACTCTCTCGTTGACTTTTTGACAGAAACTGACTTACTACACAAACTCTGAAGATTATACCTCTAGCACCTCCCTCAGTCCCTTCTACCTCGATCTCTTGCTACCCTCTATCCCTGCACTATCCACTGTCCTGCTGCACTCCATACTCTACTAAGTAATCATCCATCTCCCTCTTACAACCCATTCTCCCTGCATCCTGCAATAACCTGCAGCGCTGTATGACCCCTGTGGTTTAGCGCTTCTATTTGATTATAATAATAATACACTCCCTGCATGAATGCTACACTCCCTGCATGAATGCTACACTCCCTGCATACCTGCTACCACTGGGGTGCCACTAGGAAGCTTCTTTGGACCCATGGTGACTTATTTCACAGTGATAATCACTAATCCACCAATAAACACAACAAATGTATTGTGAATGTTTGAAAGAGCGCGCTGGGTATTGTTCATTCAAGTGTAAACAACGGTAGACTGGCGTCCTGCATGGCGAGGCGCGCAAGCGCAGGCAGGCAGACAGGTCTGGTACGGACCGCTACACGAGTAAATACCGATACACGAGAAAAGTATTGACCGAAAAAAGCAACCTTAACACGAAACAACCATTATTCGGACAGACCGAAACACGGGGTACCACTGTATTTGCTTCCATTATACCTCCTCCCTCCCCCCTTTTTTTTTTCAAAGAGTGTCCTTGTTTGCCTGTTCTAATTTTCATATTTAGCATATCCAAATTAATTAATTTTTTTATACTGTTTCAGATGTGAAGAATCCTGAAGATAGTGAATTCAGCTCTGATAATGATGTTGCTTTCTGGGAGAAGATGAAAATGAAATCTAGGAAAAGGAAGAAATATAAAATTAAAGCTGGTGGTTCTGAAAAAAGAAAGTATTTGAAATATCCAGCAGGCTTTAGTAATTATGGCTCTAAGATTCCACTTGAAGAGAACAGTTCAATCCTAGGTAAGATGACAGCCACTCTTCTACAGCCAGAACCAACACAGGAAAGTAAGACTGTTGAAAAAGAAACAGATTCTGTAAAAAATGAGGTTGATGTAAGAAATGATGACTGGGTGACAGATGATGAAGTGGATGCTGAGGAAGAAGTGGATATAGATTTAGCTTTCAAACTTGAGTGGAAGAAGAAGCGTCATCCGTATAATACAAAGGAAAAGAATTTTGTGTGTGAGGTATGTGGTAAGCTCTATTCAAAGCATCATTATTTAAGAGAGCATATTGTGAGAGATCACAATGATCACGAACAAGCTAAGAGATACCCTTACTGCTGCCAGCACTGCAAGAGACTATACAGTGGTGAGAGACAGTTAAAGTATCATCAGCAGCAACACAGTGGCCCCTGTGAGATCTGTGGTCTCATGCTGAGGTGCAGTGGACTCTTTTGGATCCACAGGAGAAATCACGATTCCCAGTGTGAAGCTTGTGGCAAAATATTTCAAACAAAAAGTTCTCTGGATATGCACATGAAACTTAAACACACTGAAAAAACAATTCCCTGTCCTCTGTGTCCAAGAATGTTTCCATTCAAATTTCTCATGAATAAGCATGTTGCCAAGGCACATAATTCTAGTGCACCATTGAAACATAAATGTAATGACTGTGACTTTCATGCTAGGACTGAGGGTGCTCTCAGAATCCATCAGAGGAGGATGCACACTGTGGTGTTCAATTGTGATGTATGTAACTCCTCGTTTAACACAAAATTTGCATTTGATGAGCACTTAGCTCTTCATGTTGGTGAACTTGAATTTTCTTGTCAGTTGTGTATGCAAACATTTACTTCACAAAATGATTTGTACTTTCACCAGAAAACTGTTCATGAGGGGTCAGCCAGTGGCACCATAACAATAGAGCAACCGGCGCTTACTGGCCAGTTGCATCACAAAATTCTCATGTCTTATCCATGTGAAATGTGCAACATAAAATTTCCTACACGCAAAAAACTCAGTCGTCACCTTTTGAAAGTTCATGGCATAGATATTAACACAGCCAGAGAATCAAAAGAGGTCGAGGAATCCATTCATGTAGAAGAAATGGATGAAACTGCCACCGCTGTAATGCAGATCAATGTTAACAAAGAGGATCTTCAGCCAGTTGAATCATCTCCAGACTTCAGAGAGAACCAGACCATTTTTACTCTTACTGGAGGTAATTTCCAAGGATCCAGATCAGCCCTTTTAATGCCAGCTAATGTTGTTCCTCCAGATGTTAGTATCGTAGATATTGACGGTGTGCGGTACCATGTTATCAGGGGCACCCAGTAGAAACAAAAGGCAGTAATTCCTTCATTACAATATAGGCCATTATTCATTCAGGGCAGCAATTAAATAAATAAATGCTGGTTAATGTTTCATTTTGGTCACTATTTTAGTGCAAAACTGCCGATGTGCTGAAACATATATGATGTGCAATATATCATTAGCTGCAGATTAGTGAGCAATTCAGTTAATAAAATTTATACTATACAATAGCTATTTTTGGAGAGAAACCCATCTTTTGCTAATATATTTTGTTTAAAAAAAAATTGAGAAGGTAGATGCAGCAATTGTGATTGTTTCTATTGTAAAAGATAACAATTGCAGCATTACAAAACTTATTCATTATTTTGAATGCCCATAATACAACAAAGGTGTATAATAAAAAATTGAACTATAGTTCATGTAAGTTTACATGGGATTGACATTTTTTGTGACAACTTTAATGAAGAAGACACATTACTGAACCTGCTCTTATTGTGACAACTTTAATAAAGAAGATACATGCTACTGAACCTGCTCTTGTGAATATTAATAAAGAAGATAAATGCCACTGAACCTGCTCTTGTAACAACATTAATAAAGAAGATACATGCCGATGGTGACACTCTTCAAATCGCTAGTGCTCCCTCACTTAGAATATTGCTCAGTGCTGATGGCCCTGTTCAAAGCAGGATAAATATCAGAGCTGGAACAAATACAGAGATCGTTTACGGCTCACATTGAGCCAGTGAAACATCTAAATTATTGGTAACGCCTTCAAGTCTTGAACATGTACTCATTGGAGCGGAGGAGAGAGAGATATACATGATAATGTATACCTGGAAGGTACTCGAGGGACTGGTCCCAAATCTGTACACTACCATAACAACATACTGGAGTGAGAAATATGGGAGGAAGTGTAAAATAAACCCAGTGAGGAGCAGGGGTGCGGTGGGGACAATAAGGGAGCACTATATCAACATCCGAGGTCCCAGACTATTCAACATCTTACCAGAAGATATCCGAAACACGGCTGGAACAAGTGTAGAAGCCTTCAAGAAGAAACTGGACAAGTATCTTCACCAGGTGCCAGATCAACCAGGCTGTGATGGATATGTGGGGCAGCAGGCCTCCAGCAGCAACTGCCTGGTTGACCAGGCAAGCATCAGACGAGCCTGGCTCATGGCCAGGCTCAGAGAGTAGAGAAACTCTTGAAACTCTTCAAAGGTATATCAAAGGTATGCTACTGAACATGCTCTTATTGGCACAACATTTTTGTTCTGTGCAGAGCTTTAGTAAATCTGACTCGATAAAGTTATACACGGAGCTAGATGTTGTCTTAATAAAGGCTTATTCTGCGTTTTCTCTTTTTTCACTATTGTCAGCAGTGTGACATTTGAATCCTACATAAAGTTAAAAGTCGCATAATATTGAATCCGCATAATGAGCAAGGGAAACCTATTAATTCACCTGATTTTATCAATTTGTAATTCTTGTATGATGAGTGTTCAAGATTATCTTTTCTAGATGTTAACCTGTCATCAGTATAATTTTTGTGATACTCAAAAAATAATCTTAAGCTTTATTCTAAAAGATTATTGCCGACAAAGTTACATGCCAACTGCAAGTATACCAGTGGTTTTATTAAAAATCCTTCAACAGTGTTCATTGAAACTGGCTCTCTGCAAGGGATGCCTGGGTGCTTGTAAAGCATCTTGATCCAAGGAATTGGAGCTGCCTTCCCTTTCCGTAACTCACATTAACCCCCTATATTGAACAAAAAGGAACAATATCATGACTGGAACAATATACAGTGGACCCCTGGATTACGTCATTATTTCGTTTCAGAATGCTGTTCAAGTGCCTTTACCGAACGAATTTGTACCCATAAGGAATAATGTAAATTAGATTAGTCCTTTTAGACCCCCAAAAATACACTTACAAAAGCACTTACAAAAATACACATACATAATTGTTCGAGTTTGGAGCATTACGTAAACCGGGGGTCCACTGTACAAATAACCCGCACATAGAAATGAAAATGTTTATTTCCTTGCAAAGCTTACAATGTGTGGTTTACATATTATAAAATATTAATTACAAAAAAGGCCACTAGCATGCCTAGGCATTTCCAGCAGATTAATCCTAATTCTTACTCTATACAGTGGACCCCGGTGTTTGTCCTGCTCGAAACTCGCCCTTTTATGTAAGTGTATTTTTTTAAATGCTTTTTTTTTTTTTTTTTTTTTTTTTTTAACACATCGGCCGATTCCCACCAAGGCAGGGTGGCCCGAAAAAGAAAAACTTTCATCATCATTCACTCCATCACTGTCTTGCCAGAAGGGTGCTTTACACTACAGTTATAAAACTGCAACATTAACACCCCTCCTTCAGAGTGCCGGCACTGTACTTCCCATCTCCAGAACTCAAGTCCGGCCTGCCGGTTTCCCTGAATCCCTTCATAAATGTTACTTTGCTCACACTCCAACAGCACGTCAAGTATTAAAAACCATATGCCTCCATTCACTCCTATCAAATACGCTCACACATGCTTGCTGGAAGTCCAAGCCCCTCGCACACAAAACTTCCTTTACCCCCTCCCTCCAACCTTTCCTAGGCCGACCCCTACCCCGCCTTCCCTCCACTACAGATTTTTAAATGCTTTTATAAGTGTATTTTTGGGGGTCTAAAAGGACTAGTCTACTTTACATTATTCCTTATGGGAAAAAATTTGTTTGGTAATGGCACTTGAACAGCATTCTGGAACAAAAAAATCACAAAAACTGGGGGTTCACTGTATTGACACAGGTTATGGAACAGTACATTTTAATATACAGTGGACCCCCGAGTTTCAGTCATAATTAAGGAATAATGTAAAGTAGGTTAGTCCATTTCAGACCCCCAAAAATACACTTACAAAAGCACTTACAATAATACACTTACATAATTGTTCGAGTTTTGAGGTGACCGAAACTCGGGGGTCCACTGTACTTTATTGCATACTGATATAAAAGTTAGGTAACTGAAGTGATTAGTTTACAGTCATTTGGGTGAGTGTAAGTGTAAAATAGAGAGAATTACAGATAATGAGAGTAAGTATTTTGTTTTGGATGTGTACACGATACAAAAAAGCAGTGGCGGCTCGTAGCTAAAATTAGTGGAGGTGCTGCTTCAGAAAAATTTTAGCCATTTTGTTTTTATATTGTGTAAAATGAAACAAGCACATAAAAAGAAAATTTATACATAAGCTTGGTAAAATTATAAACAAAAAAATATTTTTTACTTACCTAAATTGTTACAATTCAAGCTTGATCCATCCATTTAACCCTTTCAGGGTTTCGGCCGTACTAGTACGGCTTACGCACCAGGGTTTTCGACGTACTAGTACACCTAAATTCTAGCGCCCTCAAATGAGGGAATGGGTCTGTGCGGTCAGTGTGCGCAGTATAAAAAAATCCTGCACCACACAGTGTGTAATGAGGAAAAAAACTCCGACCGTGTTTTTAGTTTAAAACCGACTTTGCAGTCTACAGTGGACCCCCGAGTTTCGTAAAAACTTCACTCCTGAAGTCTGCTCAAGTGCCATTACCGAACGAATTTACTCCCTTAAGGAAAAATTTCACGTAGGTTAGTCTATTTCAGACCCCCAAAAATACACTTCCACAAGAACTTACAAAATTATACTTACATAATTGCACGATTTCTGGGGTATTCGTTAACCGAGGGTCCACTGTATTTTCATATGGTATTTATAGTTGTATTCTTTATTTTCTTGGTCTCATTTGATAGAATGGAAGATATTTTACAGAAATAGAGATAATTTTGATTGGTTTCACGATGACAAGTACCTTGAAACTGAGCGCAAAGTAGTGAAAATGTTCGATTTTTGCCAGTGTTCAAGAGTAAACAAATCACGCCATGTGTCCAATACACATCAACTGGCGAGTCTAATATTCTTGCACAAGTGCGCTGATATTATTTATACTGTTTTTACAATGATGCAATAGTATACATAACAGAAAATCTTTTATTTTTTGTGAGAATAAAAATTAAGAGGAGCCTGGAGACATGATTAATGAACAGATAAAATGTTATTTTAGTGTTAGGAATGTCTGTCTCGTTTATTCTGGACCCTATTTAGAAATTGGCATCTTTTGAAATTTGTGTGAAATTGGACAAATTGCCAATTTCGGACCACTTTATTGGGTAGTTCAAATCGGTAAATTGGCGGTTTCTTGTACTCAATTGATAGAATAAATGGAATTCTAGTGAAATAGCTAAAATTTTGGTAGACTGAAACATTGGAATTGGCCGAAAATAGGGCTCAAAGTTGGCGAAATCGCCGATGCGTAAACATCATCGATACCGCTAACTTTGCGAGAGCATAATTCTGTTAGTTTTTCATCAAATTTCATACTTTTGGTGGCATTATGATTGGAAAACGATTCTCTATCATTTCATAAGAATTTATTTTTTTCCGAAAAATTTGCGACCCTGAGAACGAGTTTGGGAGAGGGCCTCGCGACCCTGAAAGGGTTAAAAACGAAATCCATTCTTCTTCTTCTACTTTGTGCGAAAAGATTAATAATTTTCTCCTTGATCTCTTGATGACTGTTGAGGAAAATTTTCTCCATTGAAACACTGCAAGTGTGTTTAGTCTTTCAGGATTCATAGTGCTCCTTAAAAAAATGTTTTTATTCTTTTCAGTGTTGAAAAGCAGCATTCTAGCTCTAATGTCATGAGAATTGTCAAGAGGATTTTTATCAGTTTCATAATTTCACTAAGAACATCATCTAGATTATTTTCCAAGATAAATTTCAGCAGCTCAATTAATTTGCAGTATTCATGCATATCGGATCTACAATAGAATACTTATAGTTCAGTTTCAAGCTTTTCTTTGTCAATTATGGAATATGCTTCAGTGGTCATTACAGCCTCTACTCACTTAACAACAGAGTTCTGTTCCTAAGACCACATTGGTAAACGAATTTGTCGCTAAGTGAGGAGCATAATATAGTGGTAGTGGGTTTGTGTCAACTATCTTTGATGTTGTTTTAATGTCACCTTTGCACCATTTATAACATTTCTGGTAAATTTTTAAATGTTTATACAGTATTGTACTGTATACAGCCACTCCTCACTAAACGACGGAGATACAAATACAAATTTTTATTTCATTGCAAGTTTACATTGAGATTATGTAATTACAATAATGAGTTGCAGTGCAAAGAGAGCCACTATCATGCCATGGCATTATGGGCAGACTAAATTTAATGGCTTACAGACTACTTAATACTAGAGAAATTTATTATAGTTTGTTTAAGTTGTATACATCTGTTTTTATTTATAGCATGGAAGATGTTAAGCGAGTGTGTAGGAACTTTTGAGCCAAGTGAGAGAGTAATCGTGGTAGGAGACCTAAATGCTAAAGTAGGAGAAGCGTTTAGAGAGGGGGTGGTAGGTAAGTTTGGGGTACCAGGTGTAAATGATAATGGGGAGCATTTGATTGAACTTTGTATAGAAAGGGGTTTGGTTATAGGTAACACATTTTAAGAAAAAGAGGATAAATGAGTA
>WNWK01036989.1:0-18781 GCA_009830355.1 Cherax destructor
CCTCAATTCCTCCATAAGCTGCGGGTTTTGCTCAATGGACGGCATCTTGGTTCAGTCCACAGGAGTACCCCCTAGACACGTCTTCACTGAGCTAAGAACAAGTCACCAGAGCAAAGGGAACAGGCCCCAACAGCTAAGAACAGGTCCCAGGCAATGGGCTCTGGTGGTCTGGTGGCAAAGCTCTCGTTTTCACACCGGGGGCCTGGGTTCGTTTCCCCCAGGGGCAAAAACATTAAACGTGTTTCTTTACACCTGTTGTCTATGTTCCCCACCCAGAAAAATGGGTACCTGGGTTTTAAATCAAAACTGGTTGAGTGGGCACCCTAGGACACTAACCTAATCTCCCCCGAAATCCCTAAAAGCAAACAAGGACTTTCTATAATTTGTCTGTTGTGCCCAGTGTCAAAATACACTTGATATAGGAAATCAAATACCCAGCCCTTTTCCGTGTGACGTCGATACCCCTAAAACGTCAGGGGCCCTTGGTGTGAAAGCCAGAGGAACGCTCTCACTCCCGTAGACCCCCGGGCTGAACAAAGTGCGGGTACACCCCCTCCCCAAACTTTTAAATATCCCATAACCATCCAAAAAGAAGTGTCTTTGACAACCTATTTTCTCTTTTAATACCCACAAACAAGTGGTGGCAGCGGTGGGATGAAGGAAAAACACTCTCGACTTGCTTGTGAGCTGGAAACAATGCTTTGCTGTTTCCAAGATAGGAGTAGAAAATACCATAAAATATTGGCTGAGAAGTGGTGGTGTGTGCTGGTGGTTTGTTTACACTCCAGAGAGTGAGCGGCGGCATGGGATGACATCAGTGCTCGGCTCCCTGAGCCTGCGTGCTGAAACGCTGAGATGACGTCACGCGGCATTTGGCCAGTACACTAATTCTCATGGCAGTGAGACGCCTACTGCTTGAGGTGGCTTTTTTTGTACAATAAGCCACCGGGGTGGTGAATATCACTCCTGACAGGCGATCCAGCAGCACAGAGCGATTGGAGACAATACTTCAAGGAACTGGCTTTGCTGAAGGAAACGACTGAAGCACTTGTATGTCAACTTTCTGGAAGAGGCTGGCTTAGCTCTCTGGACTGGTGGACCTGAATGCTGTTGCTTGCACACACAGCAGTGAGGCTTTGGGTGGATGGCAGGAGACTGGATGACTGTAGGCTGGCTTAGGCTCTGTCCCACAAACTGGCCACTTGTTGGCTTAATTGCAAACCCAGATCAACTCTTCGAAGGTTTACTTGCAATTAGAAGCCAGGAACTGGAGACACTGCGTCGAAGAGTCTGGATGGGTGACGTCCACGGGTGAGGGAAGGTGGTCCAGCGCTGACGGTGATATTGACGCCACGGCGGCGCTCTCTCACACCGGCTTCTTCTTCTCTCCAATCTGCTCAATTCTTACAAAGTCTACGCCCACAAGCTGTCACCATTTGTTGCATGGAGGTTCTTTCATGGAATTGGGTAATGAACAGGTGAGATTGGGATGGTAAATTGGTGTATTGAGATCGAATAAGGGTGGTGGAATTCTCAGAGCCCTGATTTTTGCGATGTCCTGTCCTGCGCGGAGTCTGGGTGGCAACAGAGGCACTGCCCGAGCAGTGCCCATAGCGTTCCAAGTATTGACCTTTGACATGGGTGACCTGACATTGGGCTAACGGTTGCAGCGATTTGGTCACTCCTGTCTGGAATTCCAGCCCAGCCTCTTGCATGCAAGATAGTGTTCAGATACTAGGTTACCCAGAGGTATCCCGGACCGCCTTGAAGTGCTGAGTCTATCCTTGCAATGTTACTAGTTCAAGTAGTAGTTCCTCTCCAGGGACGCTTTGTTGAAGAAAGACTACTTGAATGAGTTATAGCATCTCTCGCTGGTAAAAGCAATTGCAGCCATTTCAGTTTCTAGTGTATTCACTAGGGTAACCAGTTGTTGTTCCTCGTGTTCCAGATAGTGATCTTTCCAGTTGACAGTAATCCTTTGCAGAGTAAAGTGTCGTGTGTCGAGTAATTATTACCTGCAATAGAGATAGTGACAACCGTTCTCCTTTGCTCATACTTTGTGTCATTGAGCCTCTTTATTTCCAACCGAGGAGATCCATCCACTCCGACCTGTTCATTCCTTCAGTAGGAAAGTGATTATAAGTTAATCAGCTCGACCGGAGTTGTTCATTCCTTCAGTAGGAAAGTGATTATAAGTTAATCAACTGAGCCGAGTTGTTCATTCCTTCAGTAGGAAAGTGATCATAAATTCGTGAGCTAAAAGATAGAAAATTAGAAAATCAGTTTAGAGCTAGGATTGACTGTATTGTTTGTTATTGTGGAATTTCCAGTATCTAGCAAGATGTTTGTGTGTTCAAGTTCTCTCTGAGTTCTGAGTTTTAACAGTATAACCCGTGTTAGCCAAAGTTTATCTTTTTTTTAAAAACTTCTTCCTTAAATATTTATTTTCCTCAGAAGCCGTGAACCCCATGAATACAATCGTGATCAAATTAAAAAATTTAATTTTACATATCTTTATATTTAGATCATAAAATTCTCTTAAGTACCATTAATTCAAAAGTTAATTGTGATTAATCTTTGGTTTAGTTCTAAGTTATAATGTGTTTGCTATTGTATGATTCCCCCGTACCACCTGTCTGTTCAGCCTATAGAGTTGTCTAGTATGCCGAGACGTCATCGTAACATGGCGAGCTGTTGTGTGTGCCCTATACACTTTGTAGTGTAATAGAATTCTTAGCACATCCCGGTTTTGGTGTGATGTCGATCCCCCTGGAGTCAGGGGCCCCTTCGCATTGTACAGCCCGCGGCAATGCTCTCCTGCGCCGTAGCCCTAAGCTGACCAAGTTGGAACTCCTCAACTTTAAATATACCATAACCACCCAAAAAGTGTCTTTGACAACCTATTTATCTCCCCAATACCCACATCATGATGTCAGCTGGGCTGAAACCATGCATGTACTTGTAGTAAATAAAGATATTATTATTTTTAAATAAAAAGACAGGTCACCACAAAATACAGGCCTAGCTGACATCAATGACACTACTATATACCCGCTTTTTTATGCAGAGCATTTCGGGTAAGTCAGGTCATTTTTGCCCCAGGATGCGGCCCCCCAGTCGACCAACACCCAGGTACCTATTTTCTGATGGGTGAACAGGGGGCAACAGGTGTCTTAAGGAAACATGATGAAACCACTGTGTGGCGAAACGTTTCTCAATAAAGATACCCAAGTGTTGCACATGTGTCTAATTTATAACTTGTCGGTTCCCCTGAACCATTCATCTACACCCTGTCTGACACAGCAACATCTTGGTATCTTAATAAAAGAGAATTCTTCCTTGCCTAACCCTTGGGCACCCCACTTCCACATTGGTCAAATGGGACCCCCCTACGACTGCTGTACCTCTTTAAGCTACTCTTCGCGAAAATGCTGTATTCTATTCAAAAAAATTGATGGATGACAACATCGACTCAAAAGGGTGAGGGACTGAACCTCAAACTCCTCCCGTTCTTTAGATTCTCCTTTGTATGGACTGATGAAGCCACTGTGTGGGAAACGTTTCCTCAATAAAGATACCCAAGTGTTGCATATGTGTCTAATTTACCTACAGTCACTGTTGTTATCCAACACAGTCACTGGGTTATCAACAGTCACTGTTGTTATCAACACAGTCACTGGTGTTATCAACACCAGTCACTGGTGGTATCAACACAGTCACTGGGGTTATCAACACAGTCATGATGTTATCAACCGGGCACTGGTGTTATCAACACAGTCACTGGTGTTATCAACAGTCCGTTTTTATCAGCACGGGCACTGGTGTTATCAACGGTCACTGTTTTATCAACACAGTCACTGGTGTTATCAACACAGTCACTGGTGTTATCAACACAGTCACTGATTTATCAACACGTCACTGGTGTTATCAACAGTCACTGGTGTTATCAACCAGTCACTTTCGTTGATAACACCAGTGACTGCTTATAACACCAGTGACTGCTTTTAACACCAGTGACTGCTTATAACACCGGGGACTGCTTATCACCAGTGGTTTCCCTTTTAACACCAGTGACTGCTTATCAAGATTTCCTTTCACACCAGTGACTGCTTATATCACCAGTGACTGCCCCCTAACACCAGTGACTGCCCCTTTCACCAGTGACTGCTTATAACACCAGTGGGGGGCTTATAACCCAAATGACTGTTAAGTTTCCCATCTCTGACTGTGACCATCAAGAGGGCTCGGAGTACTTTTTCTCAATCTTTTTTTGGGGCTGTGATTGGTAATGTTAAACACCAACCATGGATATTACTTTAAATCTAAAATGTCTTCCTCAGTAACTAGGGTCGAGTCTTGCTGCTGCCGGGGTCTTCCACAGGAACCACTCAGTCCTTGGTCTTTGGGGGTGTCTCAGCTGTAGTGATGTATCAGCACCCAGGTTATATATAATAGGGAGCATCTTCTTCAGCACCCCGATTATACTCCTCCTTTGGGACCGCATCATTTCCTGTCCCAAAAAGATAACACATCATTGTAATTATATTACACTGGTCTTATATTTATTTATTGACTCTATGGTATCTTTTTTCTTATATATGGAAAATAGTGATTCATTGTGTTTTTATTCCTCTCTATCCCTCAGGTTGTCAAGTTATACGGAAACGTTACTTTTATCTTTCGTATAACATAAGAAAAATAAAGGAAAGTGGTTTTTACCAAATTAAAAAATGCTTACCTTATATTGAATTAAATGTTAAATCAAATATTTTTTTATTTTCAGATTATTAATATGCCCTAGAGGCTGCATAAATTCACCAGACATTTTTTTCTATGTCTGCGGGCAATTCACCCCTTTCCCCAGTTTGGAGCAACATTACTCTTTTTTGGGAAGTGCTGCTACTCTGCGGGCTGCAAACTTGGAGACCACGACAAACCATTTCACCCCCACAAAGCTTGAAAGGATTAAGAACATAAAAAAGAAGGAACACTGCAGCAGGCCTACAGGCCCATCCAAAGAGCATGTCCAAGTCCCCAAACCCCTTAAGCCAATCCCCCAAACCCCAAACCAGGTCAGGTTACATTCACTTGGGAAGGGCACTGCATCTGACCTAGTAGCACAAACAAGTCAGGACCAACTCACTGCCCCCCACACCCACCGGGGAGTTAACCCTCACCAGGTAAACCCCAAAGGGTAGTCAAGTCACTTCCATTTAAGGAATTAGTACGGCATCTGACCTAGTAGCAAAAGCTCGTCAGGTCCAACTCACACCACCACCCCACTCATTTTTTTACCCAAACCCTTTTTTTAAAAACTACACATTATTATAAGGTTTCCGGATTTTTGTTCCAAAAAATACAATCTATTGACCAAACCAGTGCTCTATATCCTTCCTGAATCTGAACTTTTCCAACTTGAAACCATTGCTGCGAGTCTGTCTTGCTGGATATTTTCAGCACCTATTTACATCTCCTTTATTTATTCCTGTTTTCCATTTATACACCTCCAATCATATCCCCCTAATTCTACTTCTTTCTAGAGAGTGCAGATTGAAGGCCTTCAGTCTATCCTCATAGGAAGATTTCTGATACATGGATCAACTTTGTCATCCTCCTTTGTACGTTTTCCAGTGCATTTATATCCATTCTGTAATACGGTGACAAACTGTTCAGCATAATCTAAATGAGGCCTAACAAAGATATATGAGTTGAAGAACAACCTGAGGACTTCTATTATTTATACTTCTTGATATGAAGCCAAGGATTCTGTTAGCTTTTTGCCGAACACTTATGCACTGTTGTCTTGGTTTCAGATTACTACTAACCAGAACTCCTAAATCCTTCTCGCAATCACAAGTATTAAGATCTACATTATTCAGTTTATATGTGGCATGGTTATCGTCCTGCCCAACATTTAGAACTTTGCATTTGTCTACATTAAACTGCATCTGCCACTTCTCCGACCACTGCATCACTCTATTTAAATCATCCTGGAGTGCTCTAATGTCCTCATTAGAATGAATTGGACGGCCTATTTTGGTGTCATCAGCAAATTTGCTTATGTTGCTATTTATTCCCTCATCTATGTCGTTTATGTAAATTGTAAACAACAGGGGGCCCAAAACTGAACCCTGTGGAACACCGCTTGAGACGTAACCCCCTTCTGATTTCTCTCCATTTATGCACACTCTCTGCCGCCTATTTGTCAACCATGTCTCTACCCAGGAAAAAAATTCTCAGTAAGCTCCAAATGTGGTCAGTTGGAGTACCAATGGTATGACGGGAGCAGATGAACCACCATGATGACTGCTACTTTTGTATGACTTAAAGTAGCTGGGCATAATATGCCCAAATATTCCTTCAGCAATAAGGGCTGTTCCACACACTGAAGATATCCCTGTACCTGTGCCACCTGAGACATGGCAAATTTCATCAGAGTCTGATACCAGTGGTTCTAAGGAGATGGAAGTAGACTATGAACCACCAACAAATAACGATCCCAAACCATTCAGCCAAGTTGAGCTCAATGACTTGGTGAGAGACTTTAACCTTCCAAAAGAAAGTGCACAGTTACTTGGCTCTAGACTGAAGGAACACAGGCTTCTAGCTCCTGGAACAACATTCGCTTGGTACCGTCATCGTGAAGCGAAATTCACTAAGTTCTTTGACAAAGAGGAATCTATAGTTTTTTGTTCAAATATTTATGGCCTTATTGAATACACTGGGATGTCATACAAAGCAGATGAATGGAGACTCTCCATTAATTCTTCTAAAATAAGTTTAAAGGCTGTACTTCTCTACAATGGCAACACAGCTGCATCTGTGCCAATTGACCATAGTGTCCAAATGTCAGAAACTTACGCAAATATGAAGACACTAATATCTACAATCAAGTACCAGAATCACAATTTTCTCATTTGTGGTGATTTAAAAGTTATTGCTCTCCTACTAGGTCTTCAAGGTGGATACACCAAGTATCCCTGTTTTCTGTGTCTTTGGATAGTAGATCAGACAGCCAGCACTATGAACAAAAAGACTGGCCACCAAGAACCAGCTTCTTACCAGGAAATCACAACGTGAAAACTGTGCCACTAG
This sequence comes from Cherax destructor, assembly GCA_009830355.1. Classification (NCBI taxonomy): domain Eukaryota; kingdom Metazoa; phylum Arthropoda; class Malacostraca; order Decapoda; family Parastacidae; genus Cherax; species Cherax destructor. The sequence continues at coordinate 7,096 of WNWK01036989.1, forward strand.
TTGACTCCATGAAAATTCTGCTGCCACCACTCCACATCAAATTAGGGCTTATGAAAAATTTTGTGAAGGCCTTGAACAAGAATGGAACTGCTTTCAAGTACCTTGAGTCAAAGTTTCCTCGTATAAGTGAAGGCAAGCTAAAGGCAGGAATCTTTGTTTACCCTCAGATTCAAGAATTGATGAATGACAAACATTTTGATGAAGCATTAGCAAGTGTCGAGATGAATGCCTGGTTTTCATTCAAGGAGATTGTCCACAACTTCCTGGGAAACAGGCGCTCCCCCGAATATGAAAAAATGATCCAAAACCTGATTTCAAGTTTCCAACAACTTGGGTCTAGAATGAGTGTGAAGATGCACTTTTTGCACTCACATCTTGACTATTTTCCCAACAATTGTGGGAACTACAGTGAGGAACAAGGAGAGCGGTGGTTCCATCAAGATATTTGCACCATGGAAATTCGATACCAGGGCAAATGGAATGTCAGCATGATGGCGGATTACTGCTGGTCATTGAAACTTAATGTTCTCGATGCACAGCACAAACGAAAATCAAAGTGGTCCTCCTTCCTTTGATGCAATATGTAGGCTACCCATTAGGAGCATATTTTTTTAATAAAATTATTTGATTTGATTCATGTTGATTTGCAATTCATATGTTCTTAAAACTAACACAATGTGCTTTTCCATGATCACTTGCCTAATTTTAATAAAGGAACAATTTATTAAAAATTCACATTTTTCATTATCATTAATTTGTATTTTATTCAAAATCCTTAAGTGACAGAGCAAAATGGTTTAGATGTTTACAATCAGCAACTCAAGAATATGCAAGATCACAACCATGAATAAAAATAAAAATTAAAAACATTGCAAATGTTGACCAGTGACCTATCAACAGTAGTAGAAATACCAGTACTACTACTGTTACTATTTCTTTTATTATTACTACCAGTACTACTACTGTTACTACTATTTCTTTTATTATTACTACCAGTACTACTACTGTTAGTACTATTTCTTTTATTATTACTACCAGTACTATTTCTTTTATTATTACTACCAGTTCTACTACTGTTACTACTATTTCTTTTATTATTATCAGTACTACTACTGTTACTATTTCTTTTATTATTACTACCAGTACTATTACTGTTAGTACTATTTCTTTTATTATTATCAGTACTACTACTGTTACTACTATTTATTTTATTATTATCAGTACTACTACTGTTACTACTATTTTTTATTATTACTACTAGTACTACTACTGTTACTACTACCTCTACTACTACTACCTCTACTACTACTACTACCTCTACTATTACTACCTCTACTACTACTACCTCTACTACTACTACCTCTACTACTACTACCTCTACTACCACTACTACTACTACCTCTACTACCACTACTACTACCTCTACTACTACTACTACCTCTACTACTACTACCTCTACTACCACTACTACCACTACTACCTCTACTACTACTACTACCACTACTACTACCTCTACTACTACTACCACTACTACTACCTCTACTACTACTACCTCTATTACTACTACCTCTACTACTACTACCACTACTACTACTACCTCTACTACTACTACCTCTACTACCTCTACTACCTCTACTACCACTACTACCTCTACTACTACTACCTCTATTACTACTACCTCTACTACTACTACCACTACTACTACTACCTCTACTACTACTACCACTACTACCTCTACTACCTCTACTACCTCTACTACCACTACTACCTCTACTACTACTACCACTACTACTACTACCTCTACTACTACCTCTACTACTACTACTACTACCACTACTCACTACCTTCTACTACCCTACTCCCTACTACTACTCACTACTATCTCTACTCCACTACTACTACCTCTACTACTACTAATAATAATAAGAAAAGTAATTATTAATAATTAATAGTTAATGTAATACAAAATTTTATAAAGACGACATATATGAAGAAAAAGGTTATACAAGATTATAAAAGGTTATAAAAGGTTACAAAAGGTTATAAAAGGTTACAAAAGGTTATAAAAGGTTATAAAAGGTTACAAAAAGGTTACAAAAGGTTACAAAAGGTTACAAAAGGTTACAAAAGGTTATAAAAGGTTATAAAAGGTTATTAAAGGTTATTAAAGGTTATAAAAGGTTATAAAAGGTTATTAAAGGTTATAAAAGGTTACAAAAGGTTATAAAAGGTTATAATAAGTGTCACACACTTACTTTCTTGACTTTATTTTTAAAGGTATTAATAAGATGCTTGAGAGAGACAACTTTTATCTTTCATTCCAAAACAGTTTCAGAAAATCAAGCTTATTTAAGGTTTAAGTTTCTTAAATGTTAAGCTTTGACACAGTGTGTTGTACACGAATACAACAGAGTACGTCATTTCATGAATCTCATGTCATTTCATGTCATTTCATGAGATTCATGAAATTACATGAGATTCATAAACTGACATGAGATTCATAAACAACTGACATGAGATTCATAAACAACTGACATGAGATTCATAAACAACTGACATGAGATTCATAAACAACTGACATGAGATTCATAAACAACTGACATGAGATTCATAAACAACTGACATGAGATTCATAAACAACTGACATGAGATTCATAAATAACTGACATGAGATTCATAAACAACTGACATGAGATTCATAAACAACTGACATGAGATTCATAAATAACTGACATGAGATTCATAAACAACTGACATGAGATTCATAAACAACTGACATGAGATTCATAAATAACTGACATGAGTGTATAAATATTGGTAGAATTACCGACAATATGTTAAGTAAAAGGACACAAATGCAGCTACTGTGACATTTTATTGTGGCAACGTTTCGCTCACCAGGAGCTTTGTCAAGCTTGACAAAGCTTGACAAAGCTTGACAAAGCTTGACAAAGCTTGACACAGCTTGACAAAGCTTGATAAAGCTTGACAAAGTTGCCAGCTACATTATGGTTCAGTTTTCTCGGACATAAAATAATTATTTTCAAGAATAAGAAAAAAAAAAGAAACACTTATAAAACACTTGCACTTTCTTGGTAGTGGACGAGGCAGCAGTGTTTGTGACCACAGCGTCACACAGCAGTGTCAGTGACCACAACGTCACATAGCAGTGTCAGTGACCACAGCGTCACACAGCAGTGTCAGTGACCACAGCGTCACACAGCAGTGTCAGTGACCACAGCGTCACACAGCAGTGTCAGTGACCACAGCGTCACACAGCAGTGTCAGTGACCACAGCGTCACACAGCAGTGTCAGTGACCATAGCGTCACACAGCAGTGTCAGTGACCACAGCGTCACACAGCAGTGTCAGTGACCACAGCGTCACACAGCAGTGTCAGTGACACAGCGTCACACAGCAGTGTCAGTGACCACAGCGTCACACAGCAGTGTCAGTGACCACAGCGTCACACAGCAGTGTCAGTGACCACAGCGTCACACAGCAGTGTCAGTGACCACAGCATCACACAGCAGTGTCAGTGACCACAGCGTCACACAGCAGTGTCAGTGACCACAGCGTCACACAGCAGTGTCAGTGACCACAGCGTCACACAGCAGTGTCAGTGACCACAGCGTCACACAGCAGTGTCAGTGACCACAGCGTCACACAGCAGTGTCAGTGACCACAGCGTCACACAGCAGTGTTTGTGACCACAGCGTCACACAGCAGTGTCAGTGACCACAGCGTCACACAGCAGTGTTTGTGACCACAGCGGCACACAGCAGTGTCAGTGACCACAACGTCACACAGCAGTGTCAGTGACCACAGCGTCACACAGCAGTGTCAGTGACCACATCGTCACACAGCAGTGTCAGTGACCACAGCGTCACACAGCAGTGTCAGTGACCACAGCGTCACACAGCAGTGTCAGTGACCACAGCGTCACACAGCAGTGTCAGTGACCACAGCGTCACACAGCACCGTTACCACAGTCACGAGTGGCTGCCTTCCTGCCCACACTCACCACCACAACACCGCTATTACTGTCCTCCTCTACTGTGTGTGAGTCAACATGCTGCTGCTGCTGCTGCTGCTGCTGCTGCTGCTGCTGCTGTTGTTGCTGCTGCTGCTGCTGCTGACTCTGACTCATCTGTGTGACGTATTTATTAATTATATAAGATGATACAAACTGATAACACTCACGACCATAAGAGAAAAATTTGACTCATCTGGATGTATAGTTTTAATTTATTTTACCTCGTCCATGTTTGTTTCCAGTTTTTCATCCTTGTAGAATCAGCCTGTGATTATTTATGTTGTTACCATGGCTCCTCTGAGTCTCGTCATTCTCATCTCTACTTCTGAATGTCTACTTGATTTTGTTTTGTCGAATCTTCTATTGTCTTTATATATATATATATATATATATATATATATATATATATATATATATATATATATATATATATATATATGAAGGGAATATAAATGTGTAAATTCAAGGATTATGTGGATTAAAATAAGGGTCGGATGCGAAAAGTGGGTCATAATAAGCGTGTATGCACCTGGAGAAGAGAGGAGTGTAGAGAGAGAGAGAGATTTTCGGAGATGTTAAGCTAATGTATAGGAACTTTTGAACCAAGTGAGAGAGTAATTGTGGTAGGGGACCTAAATGCTAAAGTAGGAGAAACATGTAGAGAGGGTGTGGTAGGTAAGTTTGGGGTGCCAGGTGTAAATGATAATGGGAGCCCTTTGATTGAACTTTGTATAGAAAGGGGTTTAGTTATAGGTAATACATATTTTAAGAAAAAGAGGATAAATAAGTATACAAGATATGATGTAGGGTGAAATGACAGTAGTTTGTTGGACTACGTATTGGTAGATAAAAGACTGTTGAGTAGACTTCAGGATGTACATGTTTATAGAGGAGCCACAGATATATCAGATCACTTTTTAGTTATAGCTACAGTGGGAGTAAAAGGTAGATGGGATACAAGGAAAATAGAAGCAGTAAGTAAGAAAGAGGTGAAGGTTTATAAACTAAAAGAGGAGGCAGTTAGGGTAAGATATAAACAACTATTGGATAATAGATGGGCTAGTGAGAGTGTAGGCAATGGGGTCGAAGATGTATGGGGTAAATTTAAAAATGTAATGTTAGAGTGTTCAGCAGAAGTTTGTGGTTACAGGCGAGTGGGTGCGGGAGGGAAGAAGAGCGATTGGTGGAATGATGTAAAGAGAAAAAGTTAGCATATGAGAGGTTTTTACAAAGTAGAAGTAATGCAAGGAGGGAAGAGTATATGGAGAGAAAAAGAGAGGTTAAGAGAGTGGTGAAGCAATGTAAAAAGAGAGCAAATGAGTGAGTGGGTGAGATGTTATCAACAAATTTTGTTGAAAATAAGAAAAAGTTTTGGAGTGAGTTTAATAAGTTGAGGAAGCCTAGGGAACAAATGGATTTGACAGTAAAAAATAGGAGAGGACAGTTATTAAATGGAGAGTTTGAGGTATCGGGAAGATGGAGGGAATATTTTGAGGAGTTGTTAAATGTTGATGAAGACAGGTAAGCTGTGATTTCGTGTATAGGGCAAGGAGGAATAACATGTTGTAGGAGTGTGGAAGAGCCAGTTGTGAGTGTGGGGGAAGTTCGTGAGGCAGTGGGTAGAATGAAAGGGAGTAAGGCAGCTGGAATTGATGGGATAAAGATAGAAATGTTAAAAGCAGGTGGGGATATAGTTTTGGAGTGGTTGGTGCTATTATTTAATAAATGTATGGAAGAGGGTAAGGTACCTAGGGATTGGCAGAGAGCATGTATTGTTCCTTTGTATAAAGGCAAAGGGGACAAAAGAGAGTGCAAAAAATATAGGGGAATAAGTCTGTTGAGTGTGCCTGGTAAAGTGTATGGTAGAGTTATTATTGAAATAATTAAGAGTAAGACAGAAAGCAGGATAGCAGATGAACAAGGGGGCTTTAGGAAAGGTAGGGGGTGTGTAGACCAAGTGTTTACAGTGAAACATATAGGTGAACAGTATTTGGATAAGGGTAAAGAGGTTTTTGTGGCATTTATGGATTTGGAAAAGGCGTATGATAGGGTGGATAGGGGGGCAATGTGGCAGATGTTGCAGGTGTATGGAATAAGAGGTAGGTTACTGAAAGCAGTGAAGAGTTTTTATGAGGATAGTGAGGCTCAGGTTAGAGTGTGTAGGAGGGAGGGGGACTATTTCTCAGTAAAAGTGGGCCTTAGACAAGGATGTGTGATGTCACCGTTGTTGTTCAATATATTTATAGATGGGGTTGTAAGAGAAGTGAATGCGAGGGTCTTGGCAAGACGTGTGGGGTTAAAAGATAAAGAATCAAATACAAAGTGGGAGCTGTCACAGTTGCTTTTTGCTGATGACACTGTGCTTTTGGGAGATTCTGAAGAGAAGTTACAGAGGTTGGTGGATGAATTTGGTAGGGTGTGTAAAAGAATAAAATTGAAAGTGAATATATGAAAGAGTAAGGTGATGAGGATAACAAAAAGATTAGGTGACGAAAGATAGGATATTAGATTGGAGGGAGAGAGTATGGAGGAGGTGAATGTATTCAGATATTTGGGAGTGGACATGTCAGCAGATGGGTCTATGAAGGATGAGGTGAATCATAGAATTGATGAGGGGAAAAGGGTGAGTGGAGCACTTCGGAGTCTGTGGAGACAACGAACTTTGTCCATGGAAGTAAAGAGGGGAATGTATGAGAGTATAGTTATACCAACACTCTTATATGGGTGTGAAGCATGGGTGATGAATGTTACAACGAGGAGAAGGCTGGAGGCAGTGGAGATGTCGTGTCTGAGGTCAATGTGTGGTGTGAATATAATGCAGAGAATTCGGAGTTTGGAAATTAGGAGGAGGTGCGGGATTACCAAAACTATTATCCAGAGAGCTGAGTAGGGGTTGTTGAGGTAGTTCGGACATGTAGAGAGAATGGAACGAGACAGAATGACTTTGAGAGTGTATAAATCTGTAGTGGAGGGAAGGTGGGGTAGGGGTCGGCCTAGGAAAGGTTGGAGGGAGGGGGTAAAGGAATTTTTGTGTGCGAGGGGCTTGGACTTCCAGCCAGCATGTGTGAGCGTATTTGATAGGAGTGAATGGAGACAAATGGTTTTTAATACTTGACGTGCTGTTGGAGTGTGAGCAAAGTAACATTTATGAAGGGATTCAGGGAAACCGGCAGGCCGGACTTGAGTCCTGGAGATGGGAAGTACAGTGCCGGCACTCTGAAGGAGGGGTGTTAATGTTGCAGTTTTATAACTGTAGTGTAAAGCACCCCTCTGGCAAGACAGTGATGGAGTGAATGATGATGAAAGTTTTTCTTTTTCGGGTCACCCTGCCTTGGTGGGAATCGGCCGATGTGTTAATAATATATATATATATATATATATATATATATATATATATATATATATATATATATATATATATATATATATATAGTACCTTATACTATATATATTTGTACCTTGCAAAAAAGAAGCAAAATTATATATAAAGTAATATTTCAACCAGCAGGATTGGAACTCACGTTGGCAGCTCTCCATGAGTGAGGCTCAGCCTTAAAGGTTGGAAGCCTAGCCACGCTGGAGCAGTACCATGACTGGAACAGTACCATGACTGGAACAGTACCATGACTGGAACAGTACCATGACTGGAACAGTACCATGACTGGAACAGTACCATGACTGGAACAGTACCATGACTGGAACAGTACCATGACTGGACCAGTACCATGACTGGAACAGTACCATGACTGGAACAGTACCATGACTGGAACAGTACCATGACTGGAACAATACCATGACTGGAACAATACCATGACTGGAACAATACCATGACTGGAACAATACCATGACTGGTACAGTTCACTAGAATCCCTCACTTAGGAGAGGAACATTATAACAACATTTCAGTGTATCCTGGATACAATGACCTCTACAGTGGTCCACGAGGCTACGAAACATCATTAGTTTTCTCTTCTAAGTGAAAGAGAGTTTTTTTTTTAGCTAATCATTACAATATATAACGTATTAGAGAAAGCTTGGCGTGGTGCGTCTCTTCTTGCCACTGCTGAAACTCCTACACGGATCCACTCACCAAATAATTAAATCAGAGTGTAAATCACAGCACAGTTACAGTATGGTCACAGAGGCGGACACTAGAGGTGGAGCAACTGCTCTAAAAAGAATTACTGTATAGTCACAGAGGAGAACATAAGCACTGCAGTCACTGGTCTTCACATTCATGGAAGTGAACACACATCATGGCTGAGTTGGCTCCATGACCATACACTGCCTCCTCTTAACCGTAGTCGGTATTTTACTGTTGTTAATAGTGTCTGTCCACGAGCCTTAAACAGTGATAACTTGACTGTATCGCAGAGTGCGCTAACTGGGTCCCACCATAACATTGATTTTTGTTACACAAAACGTCGTAAGATAAGATAAGATAAGAGAGACTAGGTAAGACCCTTACGGGTGAAAGGGGAAGTAGGGAAAGTGTAATAATAGATGGTTGAGAGGAAGAAAATTTTGTAGGATAGTACCAGGGCTTGACCCTGTAGCTAGGCAGATAGTGGTTCAGGATGGTGCAGAGTTTTCGAGTAGGACATGGCAAGGGAGTTCTATGGCATGGGGTCGGCTCAACTAAGACGCTGCAAGGTACCAGGGCTATTCTCTTTTAATTAAAAAACAAATTAAAACAAAAACAAAACAAAAACGGACATTATTTAAGGTCCACCCCTGTAAAGACAGGGATGCAGCTATGGTAGCTTGTTGTTAAGTGAACAGGGGGTTTGGGGCAGGAGCTAAGAGCGAGTAGAATAGATTATGTGTGTTGTTGGGTCTGCGTATATTGTAGTCTAGGTGTGTGGTCCAGTGGTCATGTCTGGTCTCTAGTCTGTCTATTTGTTTGTCGTTGAGTGTCTTCCAGTACACGTTCAGGGCTGGGATGTTCGCCTGGATGTGGATGGATTCGCTAGTGAGGAAGTCATCCCATCTGGTATTGAACAGCCAGCGCAGAGCTCTGTTCTCGAACGTCATTCACCTGTCAGTGTGCTGCTAATCTGTATGATGGTTACAAAGTGGGAATAAAAAAAAAAAACATATTGGTCGAGAATGTCTTTAGTAAATCTAAGATGTGATTCAGAGGGGCGTGTTAAAGTTTACCCTGAGTGTTTCCCATATTCCCCTGTGTTAGCAATAACTGATTATAAGGGATTACTCCCTTGTAATCCCGTAGGCTTATGAAAATCACTTGTTCCCATTGTCATTCATATCTTAGTAACCATATAAGATAAAGATATGATTGATTCATCATTTCACGTGTTTTAAAGCACAATGAATAAAGGTTCACCACTAAAAAATTCTCAAAAACAGTATTATAATTAGCATTTCCATCTCGGTCTTGGGTATGCAGGCGAACATAATGAAAAATGCTTCAAACAAACACTTTACAGCATTTTATTAGCTTTCATGTGAGAGCAAAATGACCATCCAATGTTATAATGTGAAGATTAAATAATGTGCTTATGTGTGAACACCCATGCCTGGCTTACTTACTGGAGGTGTGAGCGCCCCTGCCTGGCTTAGTTACTGGGAGGTGTGATCACCCCGGCCTGGCTTACTGGGAGGTGAGTAGACAGTAAGCCTACATGGCTAGTTTCCAAAGTTTCCACCAGAGGGCAGGCTTCTAGGTAGGCATACCCAGATCTGCCTCGCTCTCACTTGCCGCCAACTCAACCTAGAGTCAACAGCTCCACTCTTCTCTCCCTCATGGGCATGGCCCTCTGGGTATCCCCAGGGCACTTAAACACCCTGCCTGTGTATTACGAACTCAAATAAAGTAAGAAGCCTCTGAAGGCTTATTCATCCTCCACTTTCACATTCGTCATCTCTTTCGACGATATTGGTGGGTTAGCGGTGGTCCCAGCAAGTGTGTTTGCCCAGAGAGAGGAAGAAGCAGGAAGATGTTGTCTCCACATCATCGCCCCATACAAGAAGCATCCGTCTCTCTGCGCATTATCCTGAAGTCGTGTCTGCAAGTTTCATTATTCAGACAGAGGATCAGCAGAATCCAGACTGAAATTTGATGAATTTTCTTCGAGAAATCTTCGTGGCATCACCTGGGTCTTCACAGCGTCCCACGCTGTTCTTCCATCACATATTTCAGCAAGTCAGAGGTGAGTTTGTGTGGTGTTCTGTATCCAATGTGATTGTTTCTCCACGTGTTTATGGATAGGGAAGGAGGAAGCGGCCGGAGTTCCTCCCACACTACATGCCTCCCCACTCATCTCACCACCACCATACACCACTATGCTCTCACTCCCTCTCTGCTGTTTCTATGAATTCAGTGTGAATTCTTTGCAAGAGCTGTGTATCCGAGTGCCCAAGGTTACTCAAAGCCACGTGGATCACGAAGCCACGTGTGAATAAGGCCACATGGATCTGCAAGCTATGTAGAGCGAGACACGTGGGTTAACAAGCCAGATGTCAAAAGCCACATGCTGTTGTCTGCTGCCTAATGTCACCTCATGATGTCACCTTGCGATGTCACCCACAATGTCTGCCTGATGTCACCCTGGACATCTGCTCGACGTCACTCCAAGACGTTGCCTGATGTCACCCGACGTCACCATGCTGCTCTGATGTCACCCCACGACGTCACGCCTGACATTACCACATGTCACATCGACAGTGTTTATAGTTTCACTGAGCAATTTGTATTTAGTATTGTCGAGAACGATTGAAAGAAGATATATGTCAGGTGTTAATTCCTCTCAGTCAGTGTTCTCACATGTTCGTGTATGGCTTAGTGTCGATATATGTACAGAAAAGCATCATTTGCTAGTGCAAGCCATGTTGTAACCACATGTGCAGTGCAGGTGTGTGCAGTTTTACATGTGTCCCGATGTGTGGTTTCTGAGCCTAGATGTGTGTAGACCACAGTATGATCTGAACCCAGACCATTGGTAACACCCTTGTGTTACATGTTATCCATTGTGACCATTGACAGCTGACATTAGTCAGTCCAGGCATCAGATTAAAAGTGTCTGAGCCCCCACATACAGAAAGCTCTTATGCTTGCCGTTCGTAGATGCCATGCCCGAGTCGTACCTATTACAACTCCACATTGAGACTTGTTTCACTCCACCTCCTGACCATCAGAGTGCAGTTATGTGTAGAAAACCAGTCTGAGGATGCTTAGACTAATCTCTGCTATGACCCCAACTCTATAAATTAGACATATAAAAAACTTGGGTTTTTATTGAGGGAAAGTTTGCCACACAGTGGCTTCATCCCGTCCCAAAACAAAGCAAAAGGGGTAAGAAAAGGGGGGGGAGTTTTGAGGAATCAGTCCCCCACAGGGCCGCAGAGGTGGCTCCCCAAATGCCCCCATGGGGCCACCCTGCAAAACCCCGGCTTTTCCTGAAGATTGATGGACTGAACACATCGACTCCGGGTCGAGGGACTGATTACATCAAATCCCCCTCTGCTTACAAAATTTTTGCTTTGTAGGGCTGATGAAGACGTGTGGCGAAACTTTCCTCAATAAAGATACCCAAGTTTTGCATTATTATTATTATTATTATTATTATAATCAAAAAAAGCGCTAAACCACAAGGGTTAAAACAGCATGGCAGGGCGGACAGGATGCAG
>WNWK01036990.1:0-18780 GCA_009830355.1 Cherax destructor
AACTGCTGGTCTGCTCCTCGATAACCAAGCATCTTGTGTCTGACACGCAAGTGCTGTTCTAATTTGACATGCATCTGGAAGATGACGGGTATTGAGAACTTTCAAAACAAGGGAAATAATGCTGATGGTGACACTCTTCAAATCGCTAGTGCTCCCTCATTTAGAATATTGCTCTGTGCTGACGGCCCCGTTCAAAGCAGGAGAAATATCAGAGCTGGAACAAATACATAGACCGTTTACGGCTCATATTGAGTCAGTAAAGCACCTAAATTACTGGGAACGCCTTCAAGTCTTGAACATGTACTCATTGGAGCGAAGGAGAGAAAGATACATAATATATACCTGGAAAGTACTTGAGGGCCTGGTACCAAATCTGCGCACTACCATAATATACTGGAGTGAGAGATATGGGAGGAAATGCAAAATAAACCCAGTGAGGAGCAGGGGTGCGGTGGGGACAATAAGGAAGCACTGTATCAACATCCGGGGCGCAGATTATTCAACATCTTACCAGAAGATATCAGAAACACTGCTGGAACAAGTGTAGAAGCCTTCAAGAGGAAACTGGACAAGTATCTTCATCAGGAGCGAGATCAACCAGGCTGTGATGGATATGCTCCAGCAGCAACAGCCTAGTTGACCAGGCAAGCATCAAACGAGCCTGGCCCATGGCCGGGCTCCGATAGTAAAACTCTCGAAACTCTTCAAAGGAATATCAAAGGTATGGTGCTCTGATTTGATTAATTTTTAGAGAAGCAGTTGTTTATTTTTGATAGTGTAAGAAAGTGGTGTATGCAAGACATTTTTACACTTACCTTGATGGAAAGTTCCTCTTAAGTAGCGGCTTCTGTAGAGTTACAATAGTGTTTGAAGGCGTCGCTGAGACCTGACTCAACTAGTAGGGGCATCCTAGTTTAGGGCGTCGCTGAGACCTGACTCAACTAGTAGGGGCATCCTAGTTTAGGGCGTCGCTGAGACCTGACTCAACTAGTAGGGGCATCCTAGTTTAGGGCGTCGCTGAAACCTGACACAACTAGTAGGGGCATCATAGTTTAGAGAACTGCCAGATAACAAAGACACTGGCACCAATAAAACTATTTATTATGACTTTTCTCCAAAGGCTGAACATTGTTTCCACTTATTGCCTTACGCCATTGTTTATGTAGAGAACTACTCTTGTTTAGTTCATTTTCTCTTTATATAAAACATTTAGGCTGCAGATTTTCTGGGCCTTTAGAAGGAAGGCTGAATACTGTACAGTAATATATTTTAATGGAGTAGAATGGTGACTAAGATAATGTATATAGTTAGCAGAATGTGTAGGTTTTGATGAATAGTAAATTAGAGTTGTCGGCTGTTTTTCGATGAGTGGAACATTGATGAACTTGATGGAGGGTACAAGATGACACACTTCATTGAACACTTTTTCAAAAGTTCTCCGTCTGTTACCCTGAACTGAGCCTCACCTGGTGGTTTGATTCTGGTGGGTTTTGACACCCGCTGCAGACAGGTAATATAAGAATCGGCCTTCATAGACACAGTACATACCTGAATTTAATATTTCAAAAAGGCAATTGAAAATTAATGTAATATTGAAATTTGCTTTAAGGAAATACATACCATTACTAAACATATTTTTTGTATTTTAGTCTCAGAAACAGCGTAACCGGTAGGGCGTATACTTGTATAGCGCTTGATGACTAGAAGGCGTACAGTTTCGATCCGAGGAAAGAGATGTTTACGGTGCCCCGTGGCCTGGTGGCTAAAGCTCTCGCTTCACACGGTGAGGGTCTGGGTTCGATTCCCGGAGAAGGGGTAGAAACATCGGACGTGTTTCCTTACACCGGTTGTCTATGTTCACCCATCAGTAAAATGGGTACCTGGGTGTTAGTCGACTGGTGTGGGTCGCATCCTGGGACAAAATCGACCTAATTTGCCCGAAATGCTCTGCATAACAAGGGGCTTTCTATATAGCAGTATGTCATTGATGTCAGCTAGGCCTGTACACGTTGTACATGTACTTGTAGCAAATAAAGATATCATTATTATTATTAGTAGTAGTAGTAGTAGTAGTAGTTCCTTGGATCAAGAGCCTCACCGGCTAGCCCCAGAATCCAGCCTAACATCAAAATCAATCTAACACCCAGGATCATCATTCGCCATGAATACAACCCGATCACATTCTGGCATGTGAATACACCAGGATCATTCTGTGCCATGTGAATACAACCTGCATCTTCATCTATGCCATGGACAGATCACATGTAACGCCATGTAGATACAACCCAGATCACACTTGCCATGTTAGAATCACCTGCATCTTCATTCTATCATGAAACAACCCAGGATCATCATTCTGTGCCATGTAGAATACAACCCAGGATCATCATTCTGTGCCATGTAGAATACAACCCAGGATCATCATTCTGTGCCATGTAGAATACAACCCTGCATCTTCATTCTATGCCATGTAGAATACAACCCAGGATCATCATTCTGTGCCATGTAGAATACAACCCAGGATCATCATTCTATGCCATGTAGAATACAACCCAGGTTCATCAGTCTGTGCCATGTAGAATACAACCCAGGATCATCATTCTATGCCATGTAGAATACAACCCAGGTTCATCATTCTATGCCATGTAGAATACAACCCAGTTGGAAGTTGAAGACTCAAATGAGTCACAGGGATTTTAGGAAGTATTCTTGCCAGATCATAGAAGATGTGTCAAGTTGGAAGTTGGCAAGTCACTTTGGAGTATCAGCATAGATGGTAGTGGAAGGAGCAGGTTCCATACATAGCTTTAAGAAGAGGTATGATAAAGCTCATGAAGCAGGGAGTGTGACCCAGCAGCGGCCAGTGAAGAGGCGGGGCCAGGAGCTATGACTCGACCCCTGCAACCACAACTAGGTGAGTACACACACACACTCGTGAACAACAAAACGCATGAAGAGAAGCACACACATTAAAGACTAGAATACACATGGAAGGAAACGCATGCATGGAAAGAGTACAAATGAATGAGACGAAATAACCGATAACACAAATGAACAAGGCAAACATGATTAAAATATGTGCATAACATAATGCACAATATGAACAGATAACACACATGATCGAAAACAAGCATAAACAGATAACAATACAACATACACACGAAAACAATAACACACAAGACAGATAACACTAGCAACACACACATAAAGCAAACACACATGGAAGGCAACACTCACTGAACACGTAAGAGACGACTTGAACAACTAATAAACACACACTTATGATCTGATAACACACATAAACAGGTAAAACAAACACAAACACATGAACAGGTAACACTCCATGAAGAACAGATACATACACATGAACAGATAATACACATAAGTAAAGTTAGTCATGAATAGATAACACAATATAGGAAACAAAATATAAAATATAAAGTACTCTTGCTTATCCTGAGAACATTGTTCGCCTCTGGTAGTTATGATGTTATTGACACATTAAGTCATGTTCTGGCTTTCTCCAGAATTTGTTAATATACAAATAGTATTAATACAAATCATAGTATTATTAATATAAGTACACATAACAAATTATATATATAAAAGTTGGGTGTACCCCAGGTAGACTTGAACAGTGATCACTGTCAGTGGTGATCAATGCTGATCAACTGTCAGTGGTGATCAATGTCTCGATCCAACTTGTAATTCAATGTATCAATGCGTGATCAGATGCTGATCAACTGATAAGTGGTGATCAATGCTGATCCAACTGTCGTGTGGTGATCCAAGTGTACACGAACTTGAACACCACTGTCTCAACTGTCAGTGGTGATCAATGCTGATCCAACTGTCTAGTGGTGATCAATGCTGATCCAACTGTCAGTGGTGATCAATGCTGATCCAACTGTCTGTGGTGATCAATGCTGATCCAACTGTCTGTGGTGATCAATGACACAACTTGAACACCACGTCTCCTTCTATCATTGTTTTTTCTCATTTTTGTTTGTCTGTTACTGTTACCATATTGTTAGCTATAATATAACCATAAATGTAACTACCTTAATAGATTTTTACTAGACAGCAGCAACACAATTTTCCATTCTTGAATTAAACGTCCTCTGAAATATTTTATTTATATGGATGTTTCATATTATCAAGTCTAATAAAATACATAATATTTGCTGACGACAATGCTATAGTATTGTATATAGAGAGGTATTATAATTTAAACACTGTATTTTATAAGGTTCAATAACAGGAAAATATTAATTTAATAAATGAATCCAAATATAAATTGAAAAATTAGGAAAATATCTGGAACATGTCTGGAAAATGTCTATAACAATTATAGTAGTGTTACATGTCTATAACAATTCTAGTAGTGATTTCTGTCAGAAAAACTTAATCTACTAAATCGAAGATATAAAGGCTGAAGCTGAAGACAAACAATCAATTAGGTTATTTGAAGAACATGGAAAGGCTGTTCTAAGGTTCACTGTGCACATTAACAAACTTTGAAAGCAACTAACAGAAACTTTCTGACAAAAATCTAATCATAACGTGTGATATAAATTTCACTCAAACTGTCTGAAATGTTTCACTTGAAACCTTGAGTGTTGCGACTTGCTGGGTTAAGTCTAGACTGTTTTTAAAACACTTTGTGAGTGAATCAACAAGGAAAATATCTGTGAATTGACTCTGAGTAACTTGTACTAAGAATATATCAATGCCATCAATATATCAATGTCCTAATGAATGAAATATCAATGTCCTAAGTGAATATATCAATGTCCTAAGTGAATATATCAATGTCCTAAGTGAATACATCAATGTCCTAAGTGAATATATCAATGTCCTAAGTGAATATATCAATGTCCTAAGTGAATATATCAATGTCCTAAGTGAATATATCAATGTCCTAAGTGAAATATCAATGTCTAAGTGAAAATAATGTCCTAAGTGAATATATCAATGTCCTAAGTGAATATATCAATGTCCTAAGTGAATATATCAATGTCCTAAGTGAATATATCAATGTCCTAAGTGAATATATCAATGTCCTAAGTGAATATATCAATGTCCTAAGTGAACATATCAATGTCCTAAGTGAATATATCAATGTCCTAAGTGAACACATCAATGTCCTAAGTCAATATATAAATGTCCTAAGTGAATATATCAATGTCCTAATTGAATATATCAATGTCCTAAGTGAATATATCAATGTCCTAAGTGAATACATCAATGTCCTAAGTGAATATATCAATGTCCTAAGTGAATATATCAATGTCCTAAGTGAATATATCAATGTCCTAAGTGAATATATCAATGTCCTAAGTGAATATATCAATGTCCTAAGTGAATATATCAATGTCCTAAGTGAATATATCAATGTCCTAAGTGAATATATCAATGTCCTAAGTGAATATATCAATGACTGAACAACAACTGGTACAAAAGATCCTACATTACAATTAATAAAGCAGGTAATTTAATTTAATTTCATTCGTCATATTATCAAGAGAAGACATCACATAGAGGTGTAATAAAATGATCTCACAAGAGATAGAAAAAAGTAGAATGATAATGTTTGACCTGGTGACCACCAGGGCCCCAGTGATGCATCTCAGTGTGGCTGTGACCTGGTGACCACCAGGGCCCCAGTGATGCATCTCAGTGTGGCTGTGACCTGGTGACCACCAGGGCCCCAGTGATGCATCTCAGTGTGGCTGTGACCTGGTGACCACCAGGGCCCCAGTGATGCATCTCAGTGTGGCTGTGACCTGGTGACCACCAGGGCCCCAGTGATGCATCTCAGTGTGGCTGTGACCTGGTGACCACCAGGGCCCCAGTGATGCATCTCAGTGTGGCTGTCTATCTTTCTAATTCTTTCTTATTTTTTTCGTATAGGTTATATAAAGGTTAATGATCTATTTGTAATTACTTACAATAGTTGTACTCACAACTTTCTCCTGGAACTCATAACATTACTTAAATACTCAGTAAAGCAATATTTCTGGAACCTTTTTGATCAATACTTCATTCATAACTTAAGTTGGAGTTTCTCTATGATTTTAATTTGTTTTATGTTGAATTAATGCAAATTTTAGTTATCAGTTATTAAGAAAAATAAGCTTTTAATCCACCTAGACATTTTCACCGTAGTGTCTCAGACAGTTCCAGGTACAGTATATGCTAACTTGTGTACAACACAGATCCCAACACAAGGTCAACAGGAAAGAAGTGGAAGAGGATTCGAACATTTGACAGTGTATTAAGAAACACAGGAATCTACAGAAGCAGTTGTATATGTGAGCTGATTCAACTAGACTGCGCTTATGAAGGCTAGAAGAAGCGTAGATTGTTTAATTAAGCAGAGAACCAATTAATGGGACGACTGTAATTTCTCACATAACAGAATAAAGTGTTTTTGGTGTGACCAAGGCGAGAACATCTCTTATGGTTTTTAATTCCCTCAGAAAAGGAGCGGGGAGTCTCGCCAAGGTACTGGAGTTAACAAGGCGAGCTTGAAATATAGACGACTCAGAAACATCAGTGACATAAGGGGTAGGAGTGTGTACAAGATTACTGCGAATTGTATTAGGTTAATGAAAAGCAAGATTGATATGTAGAGGACGGAGGGTGTTCTTAAGATTTTGTAGATTGGAAATAAAAATGGAAAAGAAAAGATTTCACAGATGAACAGAGTTTAGGAGAGAAGAAAGTTCGCCTATCATGATAGTAGGCAGAGTTTATGAAACAGAGACTATAGGATCCGCTGGGAAGAACAGAGATTTCAGAGTCGAGACATTGAGAGTCACAGATGTGGAGGGCATCGAGGAAGAGAGGAATAAGAACACTTTTCTTGACAAAAGGCACATGGTAAGAAAAGTACAGAATATACATCCCACCATGCATAGGCTTGTGATAACAGGAAAAAGAATAAGTCTGTCACAAAGTGGCAAACTTTGAGCTTAACAGAAGGAACAAGATTGTTAAGAGTACCAAGAAAAGGGTGGAAGAGACTAGTTATGTGGCCGAAGATCAAAGACATCATTTATATAGTGAAACCAGAGAGAAGGACAAGCCCAATAGAAGGAAGTGGAACAGGTTCGAAATACTCCATATAAATATTAGGAAGAATATGGGATAGAGGGGAGCCCATAGCAACATCATAGGTTTGAAAATAAAATTTACCTTGTAAGAAAAAAGAGTTTGAGTCCACACAAAGCAGGATAAGACCTACACATCAGTGGGTATAGTGAGATGAAGTAGCTTTTCATTAGCCTTAACTTTGTGATAACTGAGAACATCGTTGTTACCACATTTACACAGAAGACAGGTTATTGCAGCCAGTTTATGCAAACTCTCCGCTTCCTGCTTGTCAACGATGCCTTGATCCATGAGAAACCTTTTCCTTCAGCTCCATGTGCAGCCTACTTCTTTAACTGCCTTCTATGCGAGACTAAAGTTCAGATAAAAAATATCGTAATCTTTATCAATGTCCACTGCCTCGAAGCCTTTTTGGAAGCAGGTTATTGAATTTGTCAGGCAAGAGTGGCTGGCCCCTTATTAATCTGTGTTGCCTCATGAATTATATTATATTATGCTTGTTATTATATTGTCTATTTCTGATTGCATTATATATAATAATTATATTATTTGGGAGATAATTTGACATTACGGACTTATCCCCTGATTTGAAGGAAGGAATTACATTAGCCATCTCCCACATCTTCGTCAAGACTCTCATTTAGAGTGATATATTTAGTAGGTTATTTAATTACTCATTATTTTGCACATTTTAAGTAATTTTGAAAATAGTTCTTAATAACTACGTTTTAATAACTACGTTGCTAGTGACTGTGATATTACTTCAGTTGTTTACTTCAGGCTCATTCTACAAAATGAATATAAGTTTATTAGAGAATATTGTGAGAAGGATACCGAACATAATCCTGCAAAAACTTGATATATTATTCTGACAAGTTGTAATTAAAGACACAGGAGTAAACATTTATACTTTATTATAGATACGTTTCAGTCTTAGGAACTTATTCACACCAAACATCTGAAGTGAAGAAGGTCCTTTGACCCAAACGTATCCAAAATATAATACCCACACTATTTGTTCCCACTTTTTTAAGTTAACTACTGTATAAGTAATCCTTTCTATTAAGAGAGACAGATCCCTGAAGCAGTACTCTCTTGGCAGCTCACAATGACTGAAGATGTCATTGTGGAATACAAGGGAAAGACAGACAGAAATAAATTGGATATAAAAGTGTTTTGAGAATATCTAAGCAGAAAAAAGCTCGAAACAATTGTGTGAACTTAGATTAATTCAGATTTAGAAGGAACGTAGGAAAGGCAGTGATTTAGCAACTGTTGAAGAATGGGAAGAATATACCAAGTTGGGTCAGAGAAATGTGAGTGTTGGATCTAAAAAGTGTGTACCTGCGTTGTATGGACCAGTAAGTCTACTGCAGTGCTTCCTTATTTTTATGTTCTTATGATAATAAATGGGATCAAATCAGAATAGGGATCAGTCATAAGAGGCGTTCTGCCAGGATCAGTTATGGGCCTCATATTTATGATCTAGTACGTTAATGAGGGAATAAAAAAGAGACACAAATAAATTTACTGAGGACAAAACAAAAAAATAGGCAGTGAAACTCGAGCTTTCAAACTTCCTCCGGGTTCTTTCTGTGGTTCTGCTCAATTTAAAATTCTCTTCAATCCAAATTGAAAATAATATTTCATTCTCTAGCAGTTATATGGAAATCAAGTCATCAAATAAATTTGGCAAATTAAAAACTAACAATTCAAAGTGAAAGCCAAACTTTCTTTCAGCAAAGTTCATCATCACTGTGAGTCTACATGCGTCACCGTAGATATCAGTGACACTACATGCTTCACCGTAGATACCAGTGAGTCTACACTCTTCACCGTAGATACCAGTGAGTCTACACGCTTCACCGTAGATACCAGTGAGTCTACACGCTTCACCGTACATACTAGTCAGTCTACACTCTTCACCGTAGATACCAGTGAGGCACTACACTCTTCATCGTAGATACCAGTGAGTCTAGATGCTTCACCGTACATAACAGTGAGTCTACACGCTTCAGTTTCACTCTTCACTGTAGATAACAGTGAGTCTACATGCATCACCGTAGATACCAGTGAGTCTACACGCTTCACCGTAGATACCAGTGAATCTGCATGCTTCACCGTAGATACCAGTGAGTCTACACGCTTCACCGTAGACACCACCGTAGATACCGTAGATACGCTTGAGTTTCACTCTTCACCGTAGATACCAGTGATTCTACAGGCTTCACCGTAGATACCAGTGAGTCTAGACGCTTCAGTTTCACTCTTCACCGTAGATACCAGTGAGTCTACATGCTTCACCGTAGATACCAGTGAATCTACAGGCTTCACCGTAGATTCCAGTGAGTCTACACGCTTCAGTTTCACTCTTCACCGTATATACCAGTGAATCTGCTTGCTTCACCGTAGATACCAGTGAGTCTACACGCTTCACCGTAGACACCACCGTAGATACCGTAGATACGCTTGAGTTTCACTCTTCACCGTAGATACCAGTGATTCTACAGGCTTCACCGTAGATACCAGTGAGTCTAGACGCTTCAGTTTCACTCTTCACCGTAGATACCAGTGAGTCTACATGCTTCACCGTAGATACCAGTGAATCTACAGGCTTCACCGTAGATTCCAGTGAGTCTACACGCTTCAGTTTCACTCTTCACCGTAGATAACCCTTTCTAGACGTCCTCGTCCACAAAGTAGATAACAACCTAAGATTTCAAGTTTACCGGAAACCTACAAATAAAAATGATCTCACACACTTCTATTCCAGTCAAGATACTAAGACCAAAAGAGGCATCAGCATCGGATTTTTCCTAAGAGCTTACCGAATTTGTAGTCCTGAGTTTCTTGACGAGGAATGTACATACATTCACCAAACCTTCACTGATTTACAATTTCCTTCCTTCTTCATCAAAGACTGTAAGAAAAGAGCTCTTCAGGTCGTTAATTCTCCAGTGGCAGTGAGGTGACAGTAGCAGTAAGGTGCTAGTGGCAGTAAGGTGACAGTAGCAGAAGACGTGTCTTGTGTACTTGAAGACGTGTCTTGTGTACTCTCTGTGGACTGAACCATCTTTGCTGTGCTTCCGTTATTAGCTACCTGAGATTGGATGATGGTTTCCCTCGACTACGAGCAGCTATATCTCCAAATGAAGGCGGAATTAACGGAAGCTAGAAGAGAGATTCAACGTTTGAAGGGTATATGCAAGGATTATCCCCGGAACAATGTCGCCGATGATCAGACCAACGAATGGATGCTAGTCGAATCTGAAGGGACGAAGCTGAAGTTGAAGAAGGTCCAGGAGACTGCTGTGAAAACCAGCAACTCTTTCTCCTTGTTATCAGACGAATGTGAAGACATCCCAGCGAAGACCATCTCTACAAAGACCGTCGAGAACGTCATGCACACCGCCAGTCGAGGTAAGAACATTGTTTTAGTTGGGGATAGTCAGATTAAGTTTATGGATAGGGAATTTTGTCTTAAGGATAGGAATAGGAGGCAGAGGGTGTGTTATCCTGGGGCTGGGATGAAGGATATTGTTAGCCGTCTGGACGACATCATGAGAGGTAATGGGAGCAATCCTATTATCTGTCTCAGTGCTGGAGGCAACGATGTTGGCAGACGTAGGAGTGAGGAGCTGATTAGCAGCTATAGGTCAGCAATAGACAGAATTTGGAAGAAGGGTGGGAACCCTGTCATATGTGGTATTTTGCCAAGGAGAGGAGTTGGAAATGAATGGTTGTCCAGGGCAATTGGTGTCAATTGCTGGCTGGACACATACTGTAAGGAAAATGCAGTAACATTCATTGACAACTGGGACCTCTTCTATGGCAGAAATGACATGTATGCCAGGGATGGGGTTCACTTATCTAGGTCAGGGGTGGGGGCACTGGCAACTGCAGTGGAGGGAGCTGTTAGGGCTTTAAACTAGAAAAAGTTAGTGGTATGGGTTATGGGGGGAAAACAGTGAAGTCCCAGTGTAGTAATGTTATAAATTCTAGGGGAACTAGTAATAGGCAGAATAAGGTGGATATTGGAAAGCCAGTGGCACTAGGTGACAAGGACAGTAATAGGTATAAGGGAAAAACAGAAATGAGCAGGAAGACCAAGGGAGACTACTATGGGAGGAAATTGTTAAGGCCACAATGCACGATAACGTAGTTATTCTTTGTGACTTCAACTTTAGTCAAATTGATTGGAATTTTTTGACTGGGAATTTAGAATCTAACTATTTCTTAGAAGTAGTTCAAGATTGTTTTTTGAAGCAGTTTGTGACAGAACCTACAAGGGAAATAATCTGCTTGACTTAGTTCTGGCAAACAAGGAAACCCTTGTTAATAATTTAGAAATTACAGAGGAACTCGGCGCAAGCGACCACAAATAAATTACCTTTGGCATTGAATGGAAGTTTCATAGTAGGAATAACTCAGTAACGGTCCCAGATTTTCGCTTAGCAGATTACAATGGACTTAGAGAACACTTATCATCTGTGGACTGGGGTAATGAAGAGAGCTATCAATATGACAGTTTTCTGAACACTATACATGCTGCCCAAAGAACATTTATCCCATATAAAGAAATTAGATCGAATAGAAATGACCCATCAAATTACCGCCCAATAAGTCTAACTTCAATTGTAGGCAAATTATTAGAGTCGATTATAGCTGATAACATAAGAAGCCATCTCGATAGGCATAATTTGATTAATGATACTCAACATGGATTCACCAGGGGCCGTTCCTGCCTAACTAATTTATTAACTTTTTTCAGTAAGGCTTTTGAGGCAGTTGATCATGATAAAAAATTCGATATTGTTTATTTGGATTTTAGTAAGGCTTTTGATAGAGTACCACATCAGAGACTGTTAAAGAAAGTGGCTGCTCACGGCATTGGAGGAAAAGTGTTTTCATGGATCGAGTCATGGCTCACCAATAGGAAGCAGAGGGTGTGCATTAATGGGATTAAATCTGAGTGGGGATCTGTAACAAGTGGCGTTCCACAGGGATCGGTTTTGGGCCCGTTGTTGTTTATAATATATATAAATGACCTTGACGAGGGAATTACTAGTGATATGAGCAAATTCGCTGATGACACGAAGATAGGTAGGATAATCGATTCAGACGTAGATGTCACGGAACTTCAGGAGGATTTAGACAAACTCAATTCCTGGTCAGAAAAATGGCAGATGCAGTTCAATGTAGATAAATGCAAAGTTCTAAAGCTCGGGAATGTTCATAACCCTAGCACCTACCAGCTAAATAATGTTGAACTCAGCCGTACAGAATGCGAAAAGGATCTGGGGGTTATGGTAAGCAGCAACCTCAAACCAAGTCAGCAATGCCTAAGCGTAAGAAATAAAGCAAATAGATTACTGGGATTTATATCAAGAAGTGTAAGCAACAGAAGTCCAGCGGTTATATTACAGCTTTATACATCATTAGTAAGGCCTCACCTAGATTATGCAGCTCAGTTCTGGTCTCCATTTTACAGAATGGATATAAATTCGTTAGAAAACATTCAGCGACGAATGACAAAGTTAATTCATAGCATTAGAAATCTTCCGTATGAAGAAAGATTGAAGACCCTTAAATTACATTCACTTGTAAGACGAAGAATGAGGGAGACATGATCGAGGTATATAAGTGGAAGATGGGTATTAATAAGGGGGATATAAATAAGGTCTTGAGGATATCTCTCCAAGAGAGAACCCGCAATAATGGATTCAAATTGGATAAGTTTAGATTTAGAAAGGATATAGGAAAATATTGGTTTGGAAATAGGGTAGTTGATGAGTGGAACAGTCTGCCTAGTAGGGTCATTGAAGCTATGACCTTGGGTAGTTTCAAATTTAGGTTGAATAAATTCATGAGTGAGAGGGTTGGATTTGAGTGAGACTCGCACTTGAGTTAATAGAATCCTCAAAGCTTATTTCTTGGGTAGAATTGAAAATTAGGTTGGGCAATTATTCTGTTAGTGGGATGGATTGTGAAGGACCTGCCTAATATGGGCCAACAGGCCTGCTGCAGTGTTCCTCCTTTCTTATGTTCTTATGTTCTTAATTCTTCCCAACAGCCAGGTTGCATCCAACATTTCTAAAGTACTTGCACAAGCTAACACCAGAGTCGCTATCGCTTCCAGCACTTCTATAAAGGATCTAACCAGGACAAAATCCAAGCACCATGAACCAGTCAACGCAGGGGTCTAGGATAGGATTTATGTAGGAGAAACAGCAAGAAACCTCGAAACACGCCTCAATGAACACATTAATGCATGTAGGAACGATAACCTGAACAACGCCTGCGTACAACACCGAAATTCCACCAATCATCTCATGAAATTCAAAGACGCCCATTTAGCAATCAAAGAAACTAATTTACGTAGACGCAAGTGCCTTGAATCAGCACTTATCGCTGTTTCTAACACAATTAAACAAAACAAAGGCAGCTTCACCATCTCTGAAGTCTTAGCAAGAATCCTCCTGAAAACAGTAAACCCTACCATCACATAGTCTCTCCTGCTAATACTACACAAGCACATCGCAGAAGTGGAACACTGCAACAGGCCTTCTATATTCCAACCTCCAACAGAAATATTTGTTTACCTTTTACTCATGTGCAAGTTGATTGTTCTACCTTATTGTATTACTACTACTACTACAACTTATATCACTACTACTTCTACCACCACTAGTATTGCACCTCACTCTGAACCTATATATACCCTGTGTGTCCATGTAACGGCTTGACAAAGCTCCTGGAGAGCGAAACGTTGCCACAATAAAATGTCACATTAGTTGCATTTGTGTCCTTTTACTTAACATTCCATGATGTTGCAGTGTCTGACAAGTTGTACAAGAATGGTATACAATACCGACAGTATGAAATAAAGACACATGTGCAACATCTGGGTATCTTTATTGTAAACGTTTCGTCATCCAGTGGCTTTATCAATACAAATTCTAGGACATAATTTGAAGACAGTAGAACTATATACAAAAGATGAGGTAATCAGTCCCTAGAATTTGTATTGATAAAGCGAAACGTTTACAATAAAGATACCCAGATGTTGCACATGTGTCTTTATTTCATGTATAAAGCTGTAATATAACCGCTGGACTTCTGTTGCTAACACTTCTTGATATAAATCCCAGTAATCTGTTTGCCTTATTACGTACGCTTAGACATTGCTGATTTGGTTTAAGGTTGCTGCTTACCATCACCCCCAAGTCTTTTCGCAATCTGTACGGCTAAGTTCAACATTATTCAGCTAGTAGGTGCTAGGGTTATGAACATTCCCGAGCTTTAGAACTTTGCATTTATCTACATTGAACTGCATCTGCCACTTTTCTGACCAGGAATTCAGTTTGTCTAAATCCTCCTGAAGTTCCGAGACATCTACGTCTGAATCGATTATCCTACCTATCTTCCTGCCATCAGCGAATTTGCTCATATCACTAGTAATTCCCTCGTCAAGGTCATTTATATATATTATAAACAACAATGGGCCACTTGTTACAGATCCCCACTCAGATTTAACCCCATGTATGCACACTCTCTGCTTCCTATTGGTGAGCCTTGACTCGATCCAAGACAGCACTTTTCCCCCAATGCCATGAGCAGCCACTTTCTTCAACAGTCTCTGATGTGGTACTCTATCAAAAGCCTTACTAAACTCCAAATAAACAATATCGAATTCTTTATCATGATCAACAGCCTCAAAAGCCTTACTGAAGAAAGTTAATAAATTAGTTAGGCAGGAATGGCCCCTGGTGAATCCTTGTTGACTATCATTAATCAAATTATGCCTATCGAGATGGCTTCTTTTATCAGCTATAATTGACTCTAGTAATTTGCCTACATTGAGTCAGGCTTACTGGGCGGTAATTTGACGGTAACGACTTGTCCCCTGCTTTAAAAATATGAATTACATTAGCCATCTTCCACATATCAGACACTACACCTGTTTGAAGAGATACATTAAATATATTAGTTAAATGTTCACAGAGTTCCAATTTACATTCCTTAAGAACCCTTGAAAAAAGCTCACCATGACCCGGCGATTTATTTTGCTTCAAATGGTCTATCTGTTTAATAACCATTTCGCTAGTGATTGTGATATTACATAATTTATCTTTTTCAGGCCCACTAAAAAACCTAATTATTGGGATATTATTAAGAAAAAAGAAATAACATTGTGTTCCACACCATCCAGGGTATAATACATGCTAACATTTAAACATCGCAGTAAATTACAACACATTATTTTTATAATATTCGCAAACATTAAAAACATCACAATACTTGACAGCATAATGTTGAAACTTAGTAAGACAGAGACGTCCTGACCAGTGCGCAACACCCACCACCTAAATTCTTTTTTGTCATTGGATCGAATATCAACAACTTCTAGTTCATATATATATATATATATATATATATATATATATATATATATATATATATATATATATATATATATATATATATATATATATTATATATATATATATATATATGTCGTGCCGATTAGGTAAAACTTGCGATTTTGGCTTAAATAGCAACGCTACCTTGCCATATAAGACAAGTGAAAATTTGTGTATGCAATAATTTCGCCAAAATCATTCTGAACATAACGAAAAAATATATTTCATTGTGTTTGTTTATTATTAAATTAATGTTAACGTATCTAAAATATATTTAGTTGGGTTAGGCTAAATTAAATTGCGCTTGTTGTAATAAGGTTAGGTAGGTTTTCAAAGTTTCTCTTGGTACAAAATTATAAATTCTTACATTAACATAAATGAAAAAAATATATCTTTAAACGTAAAAGAGAAAATTTTAGAAAGGACTAAATTTTAGATGAGTTCTTGCTAATTGACCAGTTTTACCTAATCGGCACGACATATATATATATGTGTGTGTGTGTGTGTGTGTGTGTGTGTGTGTGTGTGTGTGAAGTTTTGTGCGTGTATGAATGATGGTGAATCAACAGGCTGTCTTTGCGGAAATGCGCAAAATGAGTGTAAAAACAAGTGTAAAAACAAGTTCAGTTACACAAATTATCATACATAGTAACATATGTGTACATTACCCAGGATAACCCAAAAAAGTCATACAATGTAACTTTCATTGTGGGCAAGCGCTTGTAACTGCGCATCTTGCAAATAAATAAGAAAAATAACCAAATAAAATATAAAATTCAACACTTATTACAGTTCTCATGAGGTGGACAAACATACGAACACTCATAAAGTCACAATAAAACTTTTAACAACCCACTTAAACTGCTAATTTAGTAAAAAAACTTATTTTTTTATGTAAATAAAGCGTATAATATAAATAGAACTTCCAAAATTTTATTGAGTGGCCTCACCTTGGTGGCCGAACTGGACGGTAGCTTGGCTGCGTCTAGCTGGTGTACGGTCGTGGCTGTCTTGGTGGGTGTAATTACTGGACGCAGTTTTCTGTGTGTCACCTCCTGTAATTCCACCCACCTGGACAGTCTCTACCGTAGACCAGCTAGACAAGGCCTCGTTCTCATCTAGCTAGATCACTGGGGGTGGCTGAGCTGACTTCGGGACATATAACCTGGGGAAGGCTGAGACTGGTATATAACCTTAGGGAAGTGAGGAAGGGGAGACATCCGGGGGCCCACGGATGGATTCCTGGACACATGGACCTGGGAAAGGCGAGGATACCTTGGGGAAGTGGGGAAGGGAGAATATCTGAGGCGGACAGATGGACTCCTGGACACATGGATCTGGGAAAGACGAGGATACTGGTTGATGGGGCAGACCTTGGGAAAGGGAGAATATCTGAGGGGACACAAATGAACTCCTGGACACATGAACCTGGGATATAACCTGAGAAGTGAGGAAGGGGAGACATCCGGGGGCCCACGGATGGATTTCTGGACACATGGACCTGGGAAAGGCGAGGATACCTTGGGAAGGGAGAATATTTGAGGCGGACAGATGGACTCCTGGACAATGGACCTGGGAAAGATGGGAATACTGGTTGATGAGGCAGACCTTGGGGAAGTGGGGAAGGAGAATATCTGAGGGGACACAGATGGACTCCTGGACACATGGAAAGCAAGTAAGTGGGGGTGGACCTTAAAGACGAACCACTGGCCTCCACGTGGCAGGGTCTGGTAACTCAGAGAAAACTCTGAGGCTGACAGTGGTCGCAAATAATAATAACAATTTCGATTTCTTAGCATTTCGGGAAAGCTTAATTTTTTTATTACAGATGTGTTAGATGATGGCTTTCACACATCATCACCATCAATTATGCGACTTTCTTATACTAACATCTAAAACATTTTTAGATATATTTTTTTACATATCAACGCTTATCATTTTATCATGGTATCAGAGGATACTTGAAGAATTTTAACTTCATTCCAACACTATGGTGACACTATGGTGACACTCTTCATAGAATAATTTGCTTAATTTTTATTTTTTGATGTATACGGTACATGTATGTGTCATGTCTGGGCATGTTATCTTTGTTGCCATCCTCCTAAAATTAATGAATTCAGAGACAACTCACTCAGAAATGTTCAAGATATGTCAAAGTATTTTATCCACAGTGGTATATTACAGACCATTCTGGAAAAATACCTGACTTTGCTCCCTGTAAATAAAGCATTGCCAAGTGTTTGTTTTTTTTGTTGGTGTTTGTGGTGTTGTTTATGTGTGTGTGTTGTGTTGTGGAAAAATTGTGTTTTCCCCCCCATTTTAAACCCCCCGGCGTAACGATTTAAAACGGGGGCTTTTTGTTGTGTGTGTGTTTGGGGTTTGGGTTTATTTTTTTTGTTTAGGAATTCCATTTTGACTAGGCCTGTGATTTAAAAGGGTGTTTTTTGTGTGTTAGTTAGTTACCATTTTTTTTCCCAGGCACATGTCGATTAGGCACTAGGCCTGTTTTTTATTTTTTTTTTTTTTGTGTGTAACGAAACACTTCCCAAATGTTTTGGGCCCCCCCGGGTGAACCCCGGCCCTCCGTGCGTGAAGCAAGAGCCTAGCCACCATGCCATCGGGGGGGTGTGTGTATGTATGTGTGTGTTTTTGTGTGTGTGTGTATGTGTATGTGTGTGTGTGTATGTGTTTGTGTGTGTGTATTGTATGTGTGTGTGTGTGTTTGTGTGTGACCCAACAATTAAAATTTACCAAGAAATCTTAATTGTGACCGGGGTAGACTAGTGAACTGCTCATTCTTTTTAATTTGTTCATGATTGTAACCATGTATAAACGTAAGTAAGTAAATTTACCATGTTTCATTACCTTTGTGACTTGTGAGTTCGTTACATTTTGTAACTTTGAGTTCATTACCTTTGTCTTGTGAGTTCATTACCTTTTTAACTTGTGAGTTCATTACCTTTTTAACTTGTGGTTCATTACCTTTGCGCTCAGCTATAAAACTTTGGGGTCCAGTCCCTGGACCCATTATGTACCTCTGTAATCTTTTGACTACCCCCACGGATGGGGATGGGTATAATAAAGATATCAAACTAAAAAAAATCCGCACGGGATTAATAACATAAGCTTAGTCGATCCTCCTCTTTATTTTTTAGCTAACCAAGGGGGGTTAAAGGGGTTGGGGGTTTCCAGGAATTTCCCGGGGGGGTTTTTTCCCCCGGGGTTTTAAAAAAACCCC
>WNWK01036991.1:0-10000 GCA_009830355.1 Cherax destructor
AAATTTTGTTTCATTATGAAAAACGAGAAAGTAAAGATATTATAGACGCACCTTGGCATGTGCAGTTGCGCGACAGGTTTGTGTTAGTTGCGCATGACAGGTTTGTGTTAGTTGCGCATGACAGGTTTTGTTAGTTGCGCATGACAGGTTTGTGTTAGTTGCGATGACAGGTTGTGTTAGTTGCGCATGGCAGGTTTGTGTTAGTTGCGCATGACAGGTTTGTGTTGTTGCGCATGGCAGGTTTGTGTTATTGCGCATGACAGGTTTGTGTTAGTTGGGCATGACAGGTTTGTGTTAGTTGCACGTGACAGGTTTGTGTTAGTTGGGCATGACAGGTTTGTGTTGCACATGACAGGTTTGTGTTAGTTGCGCATGGCAGGTTTGTGTTAATTGCGCATGACAGGTTTGTGTTAGTTGCGCATGGCAGGTTTGTGTTGCACATGACGGGTATGTGTTGTTGCGCATGGCAGGTTTGTGTTAGTTGCGCATGGCAGGTTTGTGTTAGTTGCGCATGACAGGTTTGTGTTAATTGCGCATGACAGGTTTGTGTTAGTTGCGCATGGCAGGTTTGTGTTGCACATGACAGGTTTGTGTTAGTTGCGCATGGCAGGTTTGTGTTAGTTGCCCATGGCAGGTTTGTGTTAGTTGCGCATGGCAGGTTTGTGTTGCACATGACAGGTTTGTGTTGTTGCGCATGGCAGGTTTGTGTTGCACATGACAGGTTTGTGTTAGTTGCGCATGGCAGGTTTGTGTTAGTTGCTCATGGCAGGTTTGTGTTAGTTGCGCATGGCAGGTTTGTGTTGCACATGACAGGTTTGTGTTGCGCATGACAGGTTTGTGTTAGTTGCGCATGGCAGGTTTGTGTTGCACATGACAGGTGTGTGTTAGTTGTGCATGACAGGTTTGTGTTAGTTGTGCATGACAGGTTTGTGTTTGCTGCGCATGGCAGGTTTGTGTTAGTTGCGCATGGCAGGTTTGTGTTAGTTGCGCATGGCAGGTTTGTGTTAGTTGCGCATGACAGGTTTGTGTTAGTTGCGCATGGCAGGTTTGTGTTAGTTGCACATGGCAGGTTTGTGTTGCACATGGCAGGTTTGTGTTAGTTGCGCATGACAGGTTTGTGTTAGTTGCGCATGGCAGGTTCTTGTTAGTTGCGGATGGCAGGTTTGTGTTAGTTGCGCATGACAGGTTTGTGTTAGTTGCTCATGGCAGGTTTGTGTTAGTTGCGCATGCCAGGTTTGTTTTAGTTGCGCATGGCAGGTTTGTGTTAGTTGCGCATGACAGGTTTGTGTTAGTTGCGCATGGCAGGTTTGTGTTAGTTGCGCATGACAGGTTTGTTTTAGTTGCGCATGACAGGTTTGTGTTAGTTGCGCATGGCAGGTTTGTGTTGCACATGACAGGTTTGTGTTAGTTGCGCATGGCAGGTTTGTGTTAGTTGCGCATGGCAGGTTTGTGTTAGTTGCGCATGACAGGTTTGTGTTAGTTGCACATGGCAGGTTTGTGTTAGTTGCACATGACAGGTTTGTGTTAGTTGTGCATGACAGGTTTGTGTTAGTTGCGCATGACAGGTTTGTGTTGTTGCACATGGCAGGTTTGTGTTAGTTGCGGATGACAGGTTCCTGTCAAAGTTGCACATGTGTGTACTTAAGAATACTGTCATGTACACCTGGACGCTTGTACAGTGTACTCAGGAAAGTGTATGCAAATCCGTTTGTTCAATTCAGAGTTATTTTAGGAAACACGTGTGTGTGTGTGTGTGTACTTACCTATTTGTACTCACCTATTTGTGGCTGCAGGGGTCGAGTCATAGCTGCTGGCCCCGCCTCTTCACTGATTGCTACTAGGTCCTCTCTCTCCCTGCTCCATGAGCTTTATCAAACCTCGTCTTAAAACTATGTATGGTTCCTGCCTCCACTACATCACTTTCTAGGCTATTCCACTTCCTGACAGCTGTATGACTGAAGAAATACTTCCTAACATCCCTTTGACTCATAGGAGTCTTCAACTTCCAATTGTGACCCCTTGTTTCTGTGTCTCTCTCTGTAACATCTTGTCTCTGTCCACCTTATCTATTCCTCGCAGTATTTTATATGTCGTTATCATATCTCCCCTAACCCTCCTGTCCTCTAGTGTTGTCAGACCGATTTCCCTTAACCTTTCTTCGTAATACAATCCCCTTAGCTCTGGGACTAGTCTTGTTGCAAACCTTTGCACTTTCTCTAATTTCTTGACGTGCTTGACCAGGTTTGGGTTCCAAACTGGTGCTGCATACTCCAGTATGGGCCTGACGTATATGGTGTACAGAGTCTTGAATGATAACTTAGTGAGGTATTGGACATATATTCTTAGGTTTGCCAGCCGCCCGTATGCTGCAGCAGTTATCTGATTGATGTGTGCCTCAGGAGATGTGCTCGGTATTATACTCACCCCAAGATCTTTTTCCTTTAGTGAGGTTTGCAGTCTTTGGCCACCTAGACTATACTCTGTCTGCGGTCTTCTTTGCTCTTCCCCGATCTTCATGACTTTACATTTGGCAGGGTTAAATTCAAGGAGCCAGTTACTGGACCAGGCTTGTAGCCTGTCCAGGTCTCTTTGTAGTCCTGCCTGATCCTCGACTGATTTAATTCTTCTCATTAACTTCACATCATCTGCAAACAGGGACACTTATGAGTCTATCCCTTCCGTTATATCATTCACATATACCAAAAACAGTACAGGTCCTAGGACTGACCCTTGTGGAACCCCACTCGTCACAGGTACCCACTCTGACACCTCGTCACGTACCATGACTCGTTGTTGCCTCCCTGTCAGATATTCTCTGATCCATTGCAGTGCCTTTCCTGTTACGTGTGCCTGATCCTCTAGCTTTTGCATTAACCTCTTGTGAGGAACTGTGTCGAACGCCTTCTTGCAGTCCAAGAAAATGCAGTCCATCCACCCCTCTCTCTCGTGTCTTACTTCTGTTACCTTGTCATAAAACCCCAGTAGGTTTGTGACACAGGATTTTCCTTCCCTGAAACCGTGCTGGTTGTCGTTTATAAGCTTATGTCTTTCTAGGTGCTCCACCACTCTCCTCCTGATGATCTTCTCCATGACTTTGCATACTATACACGTCAGTGACACAGGTCTGTAGTTTAATGCCTCGTGTTTGTCTCCTTTCTTAAAAATTTGGACTACATTTGCCATCTTCCACACCTCAGGTAGTTGCCCAGTTTCAATGGATGTGTTGAAGATTTTTGTTAGTGGCACACACAACATCTCTGCTCCCTCTCTAAGGACTCACGGAGAAATGTTGTCCGGTCCCACCGCTTTTGAGGTATCGAGTTCACATAGCAGCTTCTTCACCTCCTCCTCGGTTGTGTGTATTTCATCCAGCACTTGTTGGTATACCTCCCTATTCTGAATTCCTGGAGTCCTTCCTGTCTCCTCTGTAAATACTTCTTTAAATCTCATGTTGAGCTCCTCACATACCTCTTGGTCGTTTCTTGTGAACTCCCCACCTTCCTTCCTCAGCCTGATTACTTGGTCCTTGACTGTTGTTTTCCTCCTGATGTGGCTATACAACAGCTTCGGGTCAGACTTGACTTTTGATGCTATATCATTTTCATATTGTCGCTGAGCCTCCCTTCTTACCTGTGCATATTCGTTTCTGGCTCTTAGGCTAATCTCTTTATTTTCCTGGGTCCTTTGTCTTCTGTACTTTTTCCATTCTTTATTACACTTAGTTTTTGCCTTCCTACACCTCTGGGTGAACCAAGGATTCGTTCTGGTCTTCCCATTACTTCTGTTTCCCTTGGGGACAAACCTCTCCTCTGCCTCTTTGCATTTGGTTGTCACATATTCCATCATTTCGTTTACTGGTTTTCCTGCCAATTCTCTCCCACTGAACGTCTTGTAGGAAGTTCCTCATGCCTGTGTATTCCCCCCTTTTGTAGTTTCGTTTCTCCCTTCCTATTCCTGCTCCCCTCTCCACTTGTAGCTCAACTATATAATCAAAACAGAACCAAATGATCACTAGCTCCAAGGGGTCTTTCATACGTGATATCCTCGATGTCCGAACTACTCAAGGTGAATACTAGGTCCAGTCTTGCTGGGTCATCCCCACCTCTCTCTCTGGTAGTGTCTCTAACATGTTGATGCATGAGGTTTTCCAGTACCACATCCATCATCTTGGCTTTCCATGATTCAGGACCCCCGTGGGGCTCCAGGTTTTCACAATCTCCTTGTGATTGAAATCACCCATAACTAGTAACTTTGCTCTCCCCATGTGGGCTCTTCTGGCCACCTCGGCTAGTGTGCCTACCATTGCTCTGTTGCTCTCGTTGTATTCTTCTCTTGGCCTCCTGCAGTTCTGTGGCGGGTTGTACATTACAGCAATTACCACCTTATGGCCCTCAGACTGAATTGTTCCTACTATGTATTCCCTTTCGCCCATTCCATCCATTCCTTCCACTTCCTCAAATCCCCACCTGTTCTTAATGAGCAGTGCAACTCCTCCTCCCCATCTGCTCCCTATATCTTTCCTGAGGATTTGATATCTGGGTGGATAGATTGCATCTGTTATCATCCTGGTGAGTTTCGTTTCTGTGAGTGCTATTATGTCTGGGGATGTCTCCTTTATTCTTTCATGCCACTCCTCACATTTATTTGTTATACCATCTGCATTTGTATACCAAACCTTCAACTTCTTTTCTAAAACCGTAGTCTGGGGGGTAAGTTGGGGTTGGGAAAGTGGGAGATCTGATGGGGAACTATGGGTGATTGGTGTGAAGGTGGAGTTTGTAATGAGGTGGGTGGAATTATTGGGTATGGCATGTGTGTTTTGGGTTAGATTGTTTGGTTGCATTGGGGTTGTCCAGGTTGGGGGACATCTGAAGGTGGTTGTATTAGAGCTTCCTCCTGAGTCTGGGTTCTCCTGTCCATCTTTCTTTCCTCCTTTTGTCTCTGTACCCTCTCTTTCAGTTTCTGTCTTACTTCCCGTGTTCTGTCGCGGTCGAGATACACCCTCCGGTACTCTGACATATCCCTTAGTCTTGCTTTCTCCTGCAGGATCCTGTTTCGAGTCAATTCTGCTTTGAAAATCACTTTGACTGGCCGGATTCTTCCTCTTGCAAACCCCCCTATTCTCAGAAAATTTGCCAGCTGGGTCATGTCATCTTCTTCTATTGCTTTCATGATGTTTTCAATCGCATTTTTCTCCCCTTGTCTTCTTGCTTCGTAAGTTTCCCCTTCAGCTTCCTGGAGTCCATAAACAAAGACTGATCTCTCTCTTTCATTCTCCCACTGCCTATCCCTATGTAACCCCTGATTCGATTTAGTTGCCTCCATTGCAGCTTTCCTTTCTTCAGTCTCTTCACTGTCTGTTATCCCTTGGCCCAGTGGCCTGTCGTTTTCCCTTCTTAACTTTCCCTGTGTACTGCTGTGGTCTGTTAGGGCTTCTACGTATAGCTGATGTGTGTGTGTGTGTTGTGTGTTTTGTGTCTTGTGTTTGTGTGTTTTGTATGTGTTTTATGTTTTTTGTGTTGTGTATGTGTTTTGTATGTATGTGGTTTTTGTATGCGTGTGTTTTTGTATGTTTTGTTTGTGTATTTGTATGTGCTTTTTTTGTGTGCGGGCGTATTCGTGTGTGTGTGTGTGTGTGTGTGTGTGTGCGCGCGCGCGAGAGAGAGAGAGAGAGAGAGAGCATAAAATGAAGCGCCATGTCCTCAAGATTGAGTGGCTGTTGCCAGCGAATCATTTTAACAAATACACGATACGAAAGTAAAAATATCCGAAATAAATGAGCTATTTCTGGCCGCATGCGGAAAGTTTGGCCAGTGATGGGCAGGACTTAGACCATAATAAATTAAATGCCAGAATTTTTTTTCCTGGGGAAGCGAGAAACCGAAAAAAATATTTCGCCTTTTTTTTTTGTGACCGTCATCAGTCGAAAGAACTTATTAAAAAAAATGTAAATTATGGAAATCTGGATACTGTCCAAGGTTATACTGCATATTATATTGAAAAGCTGGAATATATGATTTAAATATAATGGAAAAAGGCTTTGATTGAAAATTATTTTGTATGCAGCGCTCCCGCGGCCCGGTCCATGACCAGGCGACGTGGTGGACCAGGGCCTGATCAACCATGCTGTTACTGCTTGCTGCACGTAAACCGGCGTATGAACCACAGCCCGGCTGGTCAGGTACTGACTTGGTGCCTGTTCAGCTCCTTGAAGACAGTCAGGGGTTTTGAAGACAGACAGGGGTCTTGAAGACAGTCAGGGGTCTTGAAGACAGTCAGGGGTCTTGAAGACAGACAGGGGTCTTGAAGACAGTCAGGGGTCTTGAAGACAGTCAGGGGTCTTGAAGACAGACAGGAGTCTTGAAGACAGACAGGGGTCTTGAAGACAGTCAGGGGTCTTGAAGACAGACAGGGGTCTTGAATACAGACAGGGGTCTTGAAGACAGTCAGGGGTCTTGAAGACAGACAGGGGTCTTGAAGACAGACAGGGATCTTGAAGACAGTCAGGGGTCTTGAAGACAGACAGGGGTCTTGAAGACAGTCAGGGGTCTTGAAGACAGTCAGGGGTCTTGAAGACAGACAGGG
This sequence comes from Cherax destructor, assembly GCA_009830355.1. Lineage (NCBI taxonomy): Eukaryota > Metazoa > Arthropoda > Malacostraca > Decapoda > Parastacidae > Cherax > Cherax destructor. The sequence goes on from WNWK01036991.1 coordinate 6,586, forward strand.
GTCTTGAAGACAGTCAGGGGTCTTGAAGACAGACAGGGGTCTTGAAGACAGTCAGGGGTCTTGAAGACAGACAGGGGTCTTGTAGACAGACAGGGGTCTTGAAGACAGACAGGGGTCTTGAAGACAGACAGGGGTCTTGAAGACAGACAGGGGTCTTGAAGACAGACAGGGGTCTTGAAGACAGACAGGGGTCTTGAAGACAGACAGGGGTCTTGAAGACAGACAGGGGTCTTGAAGACAGACAGGGGTCTTGAAGACAGACAGGGGTCTTGAAGACAGACAGGGGTCTTGAAGACAGAGACAGGGGTCTTGTATGTATGTATATATGTATATATATATATATATATATATATATATATATATATAATATATAATATATGTTGTTTGTTTTCACTTCTCTAGTGATTCCTTATAAGTCTGAATCAAAAGTATTTCCTCCACATGCCAACTGAAACCCTGGAACTCTAGTGATGAGCATTCCACTCAAATACCTTATAATTGTTGCATTCTCTCTATAAATGCTGATCATTCAGACTGTTGGTGGCGAGAAAATGTCTATGAAACGCTTCTTACAGTGGCCCACCGTGTTTAGTCTCTGCCTAAAAATAGAGCAATACTTAATGATGTTAATGAATTTTTCAATTGAAATTTAATCGGAATATTGATGATTCGTCTCTAGTAGCGTCGTAAAGCAATATCTGCTATATCTTATTTTTTAATGATTTCTTCTCTACAGCCGTTATTCTCTTTATTGTCTTATCACATTTTATATTATACAGCATGTTGACGCAGCTTCATATCCCTCTAACCTTGTTTCTTTCCTTTGTATCTGCTGAAGAGGACCTCAGCTGGAGGTCGAAATATACAGACTGCCATTCGTCCTTTTTTTTGGTCTAGTGTTGTTTCGCCCGTCTCTTAGTATATAGTATGTATACTCCCGGTGTCTTAAGTGTATAGTATATCTATGCTGGTGGTGTGCACAGAGCTTCAACCCCTTCCTTCAGGAGCCATGGTCATGTGTTAGGACTGAAGAAGCCACTCGTGGCGAAACGTTTCCTCAACGTTTTGAACTCTGCGTGTGTGTCTTTACCTACGTAGTGATGTTTTTCAATCCTTGCAATAAAGTTCGATAGTTTTATTTTGCACTGTAATTCCTTTCCCAACTCAGCTATTTATTCTATAAATAAATAAACACTTTATTTATAAGTGTTATTCAGTTTTCATAAAATTGTATAACAATGGTAGACGGGGAACGTTGGCGGTGATGCAGCGTATTTCAGGCAAGGAAAGAATTACCATAACACTGTGGATCACTACCATAAAGCTCTGCTTATTAAGGAGTTTTCTGCATGCACACCTAATGTCATTCACCTGACATTGAAATTAATTATTATTTTGTATTATTATTATTATTAATTTTTAGTTTTATTTTATTATTTTATTATTGTTATTTATATTATTAAACAGAATCGAAGGCTGTCTGTCAGTCTAAGAATAACCAGTTTTCAAACCTGTTTCTCTCTTAATTATTCTTTATTTCAGTTTCTTAATCGTTTATCTTCGTGTCATTAAGCATTTTCTACGTGTGATTAGCATTACCGTACCTTAAGAACATGGCTTTAATCATAACCATAATTTTTAAAGGGGTGGAGGGGTAAGCCGGTGGAAGGCCTCGGTCAGATGACCAAAAATTTCAGCTGTGGGGGTCATGACTAGAACCCGCGTCAGGAAACACTTGTCCTGTTAAGTGGCAAACCTAATACCTACCTACCCACGGACATAAAGGTTTCCACGTAAACCTAGTTAGAAATATACCTAGTTAGAAATATATGTAGAAATACACCTAGTTAGAAATATATGTAGAAATACACCTAGTTAGAAATATATGTAGAAATATACCTAGTTAGAAATATATGTAGAAATATACCTAGTTAGAAATATATGTAGAAATATACCTAGTTAGAAATATATGTTGAAATATACCTAGTTAGAAATATATGTAGAAATATACCTAGTTAGAAATATATGTAGAAATATACCTAGTTAGAAATATATGTAGAAATATACCTAGTTAGAAATATATGTTGAAATATACCTAGTTAGAAATATATGTAGAAATATACCTAGAAGAAATAGAAATATTCCTAGTTGGATGAATCTTATTGTAGCCAGCTGCCCAGTGGTTAACGCACTGGCCTGGAATTTTGGTACTTGCTTGAAATTGGTTCAGTTCCTACCCGTTCCTTGATCCGTGTTCCCTGAAAATTTCATTAGTCATCCGAGGCTCCTGTGTACTTTCACATTTGCCTGTAATTTGTCTTTTCAGTTAGCAAAGATCAAGACTGATCCCCAAGGAAACTCAATAGCAAACTTCTTCACACACAGACCGATAATTTCCTGCTTAAATCCACATACAAACTATTTTGAAACTATGGAAATATTAGTGTCAAGGGGATTTCTAGTTTACTCTCTCTCTCACACATGAATTACAGGGATTTTAGGAAGTATTTTTTCAGTCACAGAGTTATCAGGAAGTGGAATAGTCTGGGAAGGGATGTAGTAGAGGCAGGATCCATATACAGCTTTAAGAAGAGGTATGATAAAGCTCATGGAGCATGAAGAGTGACCTATACCAGTAGGCTGGCCAAGTTACGAGGTCAGGGATCATGGATTCTCTATGATGCAGACCGCAGACTAGGTGCTAATACTACACACACAAAAACCAGTATTCTCACGGTACGTATTAGGAAATCCTCAAATAATTACCTTCAAAAGACAGAGGTAGCAACGGTGCGTGTTTACGACAGCTAATTACATAAATTATCCTGTCCAGATTTACAAGCAGCATAGAGCTGTTTTACCTGCTGAATTTACAGGCTAAGAATTATCCTGCTCCAGCTCATTTACATGCTAAGAGCTGTTATCCTACCTCTGCTAATTTACAGGCTAAGAATTATCCTGCCTCAACTAATTTACATAGCCAAGAGTGTATCCTGCCCACTAATTTCACAGGCAGAGTAAGGTGGCTAACACTGACCTCTTACTATTTAACAGGCAGAGTTAATGGTACTACACCCCAGGTACCTACCTTACTAACTAGGTAACAGGGACAGCAGACGTAAGGTGGCTAACACACAAGAACCTACTTACTACTAGGTGAACAGGGGCAGTAGGTGTAAAGTGACTAACACCCAGGTACCTACTTACTACTAGGTGAACAGGGGCAGCAAGTGTAAAGGTACTAACACTGGCCAGGTACCTAGCTCTACTACTAGGTGAACAGGGGCAGCAAGTGTAAAGTGACTAACACCCAGGTACCTACTTACTACTAGGTGAACAGGGGCAGCAAGTGTAAGGTGGCTAACACCCAGGTACCTACTTACTACTAGGTGAACAGGGGCAGCAGGTGTAAGGT
>WNWK01036991.1:12500-18780 GCA_009830355.1 Cherax destructor
GAAGGACAAAGAAGACCGCTGACAGAGTACAGGCTAGGTGGACAAGGGCTACAAACCTCGGCAAAGGAGAAAGACCTTGGGGTGAGTATAACGCCAAGTACGTCTCCGGAGGCACACATCAACCATATAACTGCGGCAGCATATGGGCGACTGGCAAACCTAAGATTAGCGTTCCGTTACCTAAACAAGGAATCGTTCAAGACACTGTACACCGTGTACGTCAGGCCCATACTAGAATATGCAGCACCAGTCTGGAACCCACACCTGGTCAAGCACGTAAAGAAACTAGAGAAAGTGCAAAGGTTTACGACAAGGCTAGTTCCACAACTCAGGGGTCTGTCCTATAAAGAAAGGTTGAGGGAAATAGGACTAACAACACTGGAGGAAAGAAGGGTCAGAGGAGACATGATAACGACATACAAAATACTGCGGGGAATCGACAAGGTAGACAGGGACAGGATGTTCCAGAGAGGAACACAGAAACAAGGGGACACAACTGGAAGCTGAAGACTCAGATGAGTCAAAGGGATGTTAGGAAGCATTTCTTCAGCCACAGAGTAGTCAGGAAGTGGAATAGTCTAGAGAAAGATATAGTGGAGGCAGGAACCATACATAGTTTTAAGACGAGGTATGATAAAGCTCATGGAGCATGGAGAGCAGAGACCCAGTAGCGGACAGCGAAGAGGCGGGGCCAGGAGCTGAGTCTCTACCCCTGCAACCACAATTAGGTGAGTACAATTAGGTGAGTACACACACACACACAAAATACTGCGGGGAATTGACAAGGTAGACAGTGACAGGATGTTCCAGAGAGGGAACACAGAAACAAGGGGACACAACTGGAAGCTGAAGACTCAGATGAGTCAAAGGGATGTTAGGAAGCATTTCTTCAGCCACAGAGTAGTCAGGAAGTGGAATAGTCTAGAGAAAGATATAGTGGAGGCAGGAACCATACATAGTTTTAAGACAAGGTATGATAAAGCTCATGGAGCAGGGAGAGCAGAGACCCAGTAGCAGACAGCGAAGAGGCGGGGCCAGGAGCTGAGTCTCGACCCCTGCAACCACAATTAGGTGAGTACAATTAGGTGAGTACACACACACACACACACACATACACACACAGGACTTCAAACAGACCTGGACAAGCTTGACATCTGGTCTAGCAACTGGCTTCTCGAATTCAATCCCACCAAATGCAAAGTCATGAAGATCGGAGAAGGGCAAAGAAGACCGCTGACAGAGTACAGGCTAGGCGGACAAAGGCTACAAACCTCGGCAAAGGAGAAAGACCTTGGGGTGAGTATAACGCCAAGCACGTCTCTGGAGGCACACATCAACCAGATAACTGCGGCAGCATATGGGCGACTGGCAAACCTAAGATTAGCGTTCCGTTACCTTAACAAGGAATCGTTCAAGACACTATACACCGTGTACGTCAGGCCCATACTAGAATATGCAGCACCAGTCTGGAACCCACACCTGGTCAAGCACGTAAAGAAACTAGAGAAAGTGCAAAGGTTTGCGACAAGGTTAGTTCCACAACTCAGGGGTCTGTCCTATGAAGAAAGGTTGAGGGAAATAGGACTAACAACACTGGAGGAAAGAAGGGTCAGAGGAGACATGATAACGACATACAAATTACTGCGGGGAATTGACAAGGTAGACAGTGACAGGATGTTCCAGAGAGGGAACACAGAAACAAGGGGACACAACTGGAAGCTGAAGACTCAGATGAGTCAAAGGAATGTTAGGAAGCATTTCTTCAGCCACAGAGTAGTCAGGAAGTGGAATAGTCTAGAGAAAGATATAGTGGAGGCAGGAACCATACATAGTTTTAAGACAAGGTATGATAAAGCTCATGGACCATGGAGAGCAGAGACCCAGTAGCGGACAGCGAAGAGGCGGGGCCAGGAGCTGAGTCTCGACCCCTGCAACCACAATTAGGTGAGTACAATTAGGTGAGTACACACACATACAACAGGCCCAGTTTTCAATCGACATGTGAATAGGACAAAATGGTAATTAATACACATACATACATACACACACACACACACACACACACACACACACACACACACACAACGTGGCAATGCTTTATTTACAGGGAGCAAAGTCAGGGTATTTTTCGAGAATGGTCTGTAATATACCACTGTGGATAAAATACTTTGACATATCTTGAACATTTCTGAGTTGTCTCTGAATTCATTAATTTTATCGCACTCCAGTACATAATGACGCAGGGTGTGACAATAATCCAACTGGCAAAGTTTACATTTTGTTTGGTCTACATCTGGTGGTGGTGATTTAACCTGCCAAAGATACTTGTAACCCAGCCGGAGGCGGGCGGTAGTGACATCCAAGAGTCTGCTTGTTTTGTTGGATACACCATAGACATGTGGCTCCTCCTGCATGATAGAATGATGATAGATGGACTGACTGGTGTCAATCTCCCTGAGTCTTAAGTCAATAAAATTCAGTTGAAGTTCTTTTCTCAAACTGCTAACTGACAAGCCAAGATTGTAATCTACTCCCTCTTTGAAAGCATAAAACTTAGCCAATTTATCAGTTCTATCATGCATCTGAAGACCAATGTGAGATGGAATCCACAGCTTGTGCACTCTGACTCTACTATCCACAATCCTACCATATCTGTGTCTGGTTTCTGACACAAGCATGCTACAAGTTATACTTGATGAGTTGAGAGCATTATGGTAGATCTGCTGAGGTTCCTTGCTAAAGAACTCCAAAACCATTAAGCTTACATTAATTTTTAATTAATCATTCATTGAATTATACTGTTTATTGTAGACTGTACATTCTTCTTTCAAGATAAATATTATCTTAAAATTAATATAGTAGGTTTGAATGTACTAAGTATTTTGCACGTTATGATTTTTGTAAACTATAATTACGAAAGATATGTTTTCGCTATAAGTTAAATGGTTAAGATATACTGATGACATATTTTATTAAGAACTATGTACTAATAAACATTATTATCATGAAATCGTTGGTCTTATCCCTAAAATAAACTGTAAACTGAGAGAGAATCATTATTTTGTTTATATTTGCTTCAGATGGTGAATGCAGCGTCCTCATACCTGATCATCTTCCTCCAGTATAATGAAGTACAGAAAAACGATGACGGAGAAACTTCTCCCGTACAATAGCAAACAACGACCTTCATGAACGTTGCAGCTGGCCAGTGGGATTGTTGCAATGCTTCATCTGTCTCTCAACTAGTTTAATATTACCTGTAGAAGGTCTCAGTTAGACTGAATATTGTTGTGCTGAGTGTGCACTCAGTCCCACAAGTCTCAACATCCGTACACACATAAAGTGCCCAGGGTCCTGGAGGACTCCAACTGGGAGCAACCAACAGCCCCTTCAAGCAGACAGAACTAACAGCCACCCTGACTTCTCCTCTACAGAGGACCTAAGATCTTCAATCAAATTAACATCCGCCAGAACTTTGACACACATCCCCAAAGCAGCTCGTCCTCAAGCTGCTAGCAAATTCGCTGACCTCATGAAGAAAGTCAACGATGCCTCTGAAATCAAGGGATCTTGACACAACCTACTGATATTTGGTAATGCCTGTCTGGCTGTCCAACCCAGGAGGGACAAGTCCCCGGCAAAATCAGTTATTAGGGCAATAAATGCATTCCCTAGACATGACTAATTCATCCATCTTCCCTCTAGGGAGATAAACAACCGCCGGGAAAATGCCAACAACAGAACATCTGATGACTCCAAAACCAGTGCCCAAATTAGCACAAAAAAAAATAGAGTGAAATACTACTGGAGCACTGAGGCTTATAACCAGTGAGGATACCATCTCCCCTAAGGACGTCATTACAGCACAAGCCCTGAAGGACAAACATCGACCCAGGGCTCCCAGTACCAACAATGACCTCCCTGACAGTGCAGCAGCTGAAGAACATTTAACCCTACAGAATGCTGATGTGTATCCCTTCATCAATAAATATTTCCTCACATAATCCTTCAGGGTGCTGAAGAGCCTCAAAACTACCAATTGCGAGTGAACCCAAAGTTTTTAGGATATATTTTCCTAATTTATCTCCAGGTATAAGAGAAGCTACAAATAGAATACTCAAGTCTCTTGTATTCATTGTAACTCATCTAATGACCATATGTACTGTTATTGACTTATTAATCTTAAGTTAATTTTAAGTTTGCCCGAAATGCTCTGCATATAAAGGAGCTTTGGCATGTACACTCAACTATTATACTACTTTGTACATACATGTATCATGTCAAAATAAAATAATTATTTATTATTATTATTATTATTATTATTATTATTATTATTATTATTATTATTATTATTATTATTATTATTATTATTATTATTATTATATATGCCCAAAATGAATTAGTACTGTACTTCGGCCAGTCTTCTTGATCTTTCAGAGAATTTCACTAAGTATTTTGCATATTACAATAAGTATGTACTTAAGGAAGGTCCCAAATTCGATACATTTATAATGAACACAGAGATATCCTATTAATATGCTTTTAGAAACGTATTGGGTAATGAAATCCATTCAACCAAGACTTGTATGTGTTTATTATAGTTTGCCTTGCTAAGAAGTTATATGTTAGAAAGCACCATTCTTGCCTAGACTATGAAAAATTCTTACTCTCGTATAACTATATGGGAAAAACCTGGTCACTGGCCTTCTCCTTATAGTGTCAGTTCGGGCTGAGTGTTTGAGGGGAGAGGACGTGTGTGAGTTAGGTCCTAGGCCTTGTTTCCCAGGACTGCTTATTTCACTCGACTGACAACTCATCATGCAACTCATATCGTTGGATCGCAGCTGCATTGTTGCTGGAACTCTTATGTGTGAGCTGTGACTAGTGATCTACCTAGTTAAACGAAAAGTGTTGGTTTGAAGTGGCACAAGAAGGCCTATCTTCACTACCCCTCGCCTGCCTCCTCCCCTCCTTCCTCTATTTAGAACTCAGCCATTCGCCTCTATTTACCTATGTAATAATATTGGTAGAATTACCGACAATATGTTAAGTAAAAGGACACAAATGCAACTAATGTGACATTTTATTGTGGCAACGTTTCGCTCTCCAGGAGCTTTCTCAAGCCGTTACAAGCGATAATGGACATAATGGGCTTATATATACTCTCAAAGTGAGGTGAAATACTAGTGGTGGTAGTAGTAGTGATATTAGTAGTAGTAGTAGTAATACAATAAGGTAGAACAATCAACATGCACATGAGTAAAAGGTGATAAAACAAATACTTGGGTAGTATAACAATAGGTTAGACAAATATTTCTGCTGGAGGTTGAAATATCGAAGGCCTGTAGGAGTGTTTCACATCTACGATGTGCTTGTGTTGAATTAGCAGGAGAGACTATGTGATGGTAGGGTTTACTGTTTTCAGGAGGATTCTTGCTAAGACTTCAGAGATGGTGAAGCTGCCTTTGTTTTGTTTAATTGTGTTAGAAACAGAGATAAGTGCTGATTCAAGGCATTTGCGTCTACGGAAATTAGTTTCTTTGATTACTAGTCGGGCGTCTTTGAATTTCATGAGATGATTGTTGGAATTTCGGTGTTGTACGCAGGCGTTGTTCAGGTTATCGTTTCTGCATGCATTAATGTGTTCATTGATGCGTGTTTCGAGGTTCCTTGCTGTTTCTCCTACATAATTTGTCGCAGCCTCCACAGGGTATAGTGTAGACCCCTGCGTTGACTGGTTCATGGTGCTTGGATTTAGTCTTGGTTAGATCCTTAATAGAAGTACTGGAAGCGATGGCGACTCTAGTGTTAGCTTGTGCAAATACTTTAGAAATGTTGGATGCAACCTGGCTGTTGGGAAGAATTATGACTTTGTTTGGTGGTGTTGATGCTGGAGAATTAATGATCTGAAGAGCTCTTTTCTTGCAATCTTTGATGAAAAAGTAAGGAAAATGTAACTCAGTGAAGGTTTGGTGAATGTATGTACATTCCTCGTCAAGAAACTCAGGACTACAAATTCGTGTAAGCTCTTAGGAAGAATCCGATGATGATGCCTCTTTGGTCTTAGTATCTTGACTGGAATAGAAGTGTGTGAATCATTTTTATTTGTAGGTTTCCGGTAAACTTGAAATCTTAGGTTGCTATCTACTTTGTGGATGAGGACGTCTAGAAGGGTAGTTTGTCATTGACCTTCTTCTAGTGTAAACTGGATCGCCGGTTTCAACTGGTTGAGCCTTGCCTGAATTCCGTACATCAAAACGTTTGGGAGTTATTACGAGGA
>WNWK01036992.1:0-18779 GCA_009830355.1 Cherax destructor
AGTTTGAGAACAGAGCTACAAACGCACCACTTAACATAATGATAAACGGGTCCCCTGTCACAAAACTCACAGAGGGAAAATTCTTGGGAATCCATCTTGACAGTGGCCTCAAATTTCAGACTCATATACAACAAATCTCCAAGAAAGTCTCAAAGACCGTGAGAATACTATCCAAGATACGGTACTATGTTCCACAACCAGCTCTCCTTACCCTATATCACTCACTTATTTACCCCTACCTCACCTATGGAATCTGCGCATGGGGCTCTACATCAATAACTCATCTCAGACCACTAATATCTCAACAAAAGGCAGCAGTTAGAATGATAACAAATTCACACTCCAGACAACATACTCCACCAATATTCAAAAACCTAAACTTACTCACCATACAAGACATCCATACTTTTTACTGTGCCTATTACATACATAGAACACTCTATGCAAATATTAACCCACCACTCAAACTTCTCCTTACTAATTTTAACAGGACACATGACCATAACACTAGACACAGATCACTCCTCGATGTTCCCCGTGTCCACCTAACACTATGTAAAAACTCAATGCATATAAAAGGCACGAAAATTTGGAATTCATTACCTATCATTGCCAAAGAAACTCTACCTGTACCCCAATTCAAAACGATGCTAAAAAACCACCTTCTCACCCAAAGCTGATTGCTCCATATCAAACATTCCCAGCAAAGTAGAATAATCACTTAACGTAAAACCTGACTAATCAATTCAATGTAATGTATGAATGAACGAATGAATGAATGTAAAACCTGTTATGAATAATACATACTTAGCTAATTATTCCCACAACACTTACATTATAATGACCACGTAAACTAACTGCAATGCAATTAATTGTTTTAAATTGTTATCTCACTCAATTAGTTGCATTGCTACAATAAAGTGCTACAATTAACTGATATGTTCAACTTATATTCAAACTTTATAACTTAGATATGCAACTTTACTTATTTTATAAATTATCAACCATAACTTTTTATTATTTTATTATTATTATTGCTTTAATTTGTTTAATCTGATTTATTTAATTTTATTTTGAAGACAAAAGTACAAAACTGTTTAAAAAATGTCATGTCTAAACTATGTTCAAATTTCATAGCTTAAATACTCACCTTTACTCATTGTATACTATCTACAAAAATTCTTACAATTTAGTTTTAAGTTAATTTTAAGTCTGCCCAAAATGCCCTGCATACTAGGGGCTTTTGGCATGTACACCTCATGTAATCTCAATAACCAAATGTAATTCTTTGTATCATGTCCAAATAAAAATATTATTATTATTATTATTATTTAACCTATGATAACACAGTAAAGTCAAACTCTTGACTTATTCTGACCAGAAGGAACGTACTCCAGTTATTTTACAGAAACCAATTTGATTTATTAAAACAGGTACATTAAAGCTAACACAATCTTAAACCAAGAGAAACTTTCCTTGAGGAAATATATCAACACTAAAAGTTTAAAGGTGAACAGATGAGCCTACAAGGCCTAAGCTCAAGACACGTTTCATCCATTCCATACAAGGAATCAACCATTAAAGATCGATGCCTCTTACAATTGTTTTATTGTAATCAGGGGGAAAGTATTGAACCATGTGTCTAATAGCGCAAGTACAATGATAGGCATTCAGGCTCGATCCCAGCGCGGGGAGGATAAATCCAGATCCTTGGATCAAGAGCCCCTCACCAGCATCAGGATACTACTGACGGGCATAATCCTGTAATGTAATGCAAAATACTACTATACATTTCGAGATAAGCTGTCAAAATGTCGTCTTCACACTCCAATAACAGTGCCAGTCTTCTTAAAAGTCCCATACAACAGTGTTGTGATTTTGAAGCCGAACAGAAAAGACTTTCTAAAGTTATCTCACGGAAACCAATTTCTGGAATTATCTATATAAAGTCGAGCGGAGGGCAGCTGCACTTGTTATTTGTTCCACACACCTTCAACTAGCAGTAGTTGACCAGTGGTTGAAAATTTCAAGCCGATCAGATGAGGCGTTCTGAAGTTATAAATGATAGTCTTGGAGGAAGTTAACGGACATAGGATTTTGTTTACTATTATCCAGCAGTGTGTTTTGATCAAGCTTTAAGAAGTTTTAATGGCTAAAGAAGTTTTATTAATAAATTGTTTATCCAGCATAAGAAGCCAACATCTAATGAGAAAGCAGATGTATATAAAATTCCATGCCAAGACTGTGACCTCGTCTACATAGTGGAGAGAGGAAGTCAACATCAAAGGCCTGTGAAATACGGCCAGGAGAAGAGCTCTATTTTGATTCAACTCACACAGGATACATGCTTTCTTCACTGTATAAGCTCAGGTATATTTGTAGCGTGTATATGTCGTGCCGATTAGGTAAAATGGTCAATTAGCAAGAACTCATCTAAAATTAAGTCTTTTCTAAAATTTTCTCTTATACGTTTAAAGATATATTTTTTTTCATTTATGTTAATGTAAGAATTTATAATTTTGTACCAAGAGAAACTTTGAAAAGCGACCTAACCTTATTACAACAAGCGCAATTTAATTTAGCCTAACCCAACTAAATATATTTTAGATACGTTAACATTAATTTAATAATAAACAAACACAATGAAATATATTTTTTTCGTTATGTTCAGAATGATTTTGGCGAAATTATTGCATACAGAAATTTTCACTTGTCATATATGGCAAGGTGAGCGTTGCTATTTAAGCCAAAATCGCAAGTTTTACCTAATCGGCACGACATATACATTTGGAGTGACGAAAGAGAAATGAATTCCTGATGTGTTTCGAAAATTTGCCATAAAGAGATACATTCCTGAGGGAGACTCCGCGTTCGAACGACCTGACACATACTGGTCACTACCAACTCCTGATTACACCTTCACATGTGGAAATGTATACAGGAAACTAGTTGATCTGTATATTTCAGTCTGTGTGAGAGCCTCATCAATAATGAATACAGATTACAAGGTTATGTAGTGGAGAGGAGGTAATGAGATTAGTGCTAGTTGTACTTGAGGCGAGGCTATAGTATTTGACACCAGCTTGAAGGGACTGAGTTAACGTGTCAAGTAGGTGGTGTCATGTACTCCAGCCCCTCCCTCCCTCATTTAAAACTATAATTCTAACACCCCTTGCGTTATTACACACTCGCCACTATATAATCTTGTACTCTTCTCTGTATTCATTGTTGATAAGTAAGAGAACTCGAGCCGTGGGCCGTGATATTAAGCCGTGCTATTAAGCAACACTGTGTCGACTCAGCCTAGCTCAGCCTAGCTCAGCCTAGCTCAGCCGAGGATGATTTTTACAACCTCGCTACTGTAACATGGCAGGAACAGCGCTCTAACCTCTCATCTCTCCCTTTTTATTTCTGGTATTTTATCTTTCCACTCCCACCTGAATCTTCAGTAGATTATATGACGATTTCCTCACCACCTTCAGAAGTCTCCCAAGTCTGGCTTGCAGATTTTATTATTTGAAAAAGGAAAATCAATCTTTTGACGAAATATGATAGAAAACGTAGTTAGGTTTAGATTCCACTGTGTAACTATTATCATGATTAGTTAAGCATCACACCGCTGCTAAACCCACTCATTATGACAGTGGTATACAATACCATTGATTGAGACCATGGAGTTTGATGCTCCTCAAGGCTGAGGGACTGACCACCTCAAAACTACTTCTTCAAGGCTGAGGGACTGACCACCTCAAAACTACTTCTTCAAGGCTGAGGGACTGACCACCTCAAAACTACTTATTCAAGGCTGAGGGACTGACCACCTCAAAACTACTTATTCAAGGCTGAGGGACTGACCACCTCAAAACTACTTATTCAAGGCTGAGGGACTGACCACCTCAAAACTACTTATTCAAGGCTGAGGGACTGACCACCTCAAAACTACTTATTCAAGGCTGAGGGACTGACCACCTCAAAACTACTTATTCAAGGCTGAGGGACTGATCACATAATGTTTACCTATTCGCTGCGACTGTTTCAGTCAACTCTTTTTTTCGACTGAAGAAGCCTACTGTGTAAGCAAAATGTTTCGGGAATAAGGATACCCAAGTGCTCCATATGTGTCGTACCCAGTCTGTTTATAAAAAAAAAAACCGACCCAAAGTTCTCCACTGCTAAGAGCAAAAAAGGCACAATACCGTGACTGGAACAATACACATTATAACTTGTAAATAGTCCAAGTCGGACCGATGCGTCATCATAAGTGTGTGTCTCCTATGTGTGCGTTATTTGTGTGTTGTCTCCTGCTCCAAGTGTGGCACCGGCTCCAAGTATGGCACCGGCTCCAAGTATGGCACCGGCTCCAAGTATGGCACCGGCTCCAAGTATGGCACCGGCTCCAAGTATGGCACCGGCTCCAAGTATGGCACCGGCTCCAAGTATGGCACCGGCTCCAAGTATGGCACCGGCTCCATTATGGCTTCCGGCTCCAAGTATGCACTCGGCTCCAAGTATGCACGGCTCAAGTATGGCACCGCTCCAAGTGCACCGGCTCCAAGTGCACCGGCTCCAAGTAGGCCCGGCTCCAAGTATGGCACCGGCTCCAAGTATGGCACCGGCTCCAAGTATGGCACCGGCTCCAAGTATGGCACCGGCTCCAAGTATGGTACCGGCTCCAAGTGTGGCACCGGCTGAGGTTGCATCCCATCATTAACGTCTAACTAACCATCACCTTTCTATGTATGATTAAATTAACACTTCTGAGTAAATTAACATGCAGAAAGCACTTTGTCTTCAATGTTTGCTCCTTTCTCTACTTATTATGCTTTCTTTCCTTATCGTACATCGGAATTATCTCTCCCTCACAACACTCTCTCACTACGCCCTCCACATCTCTCCCTCACAACTCTCTCACTACGCCCTCCACATCTCTCCCTCACAACTCTCTCACTACGCCCTCTACATCTCTCCCTCACAACCCTCTCTCACTACGCCCTCCACATCTCTCCCTCACAACCCTCTCTCACTACGCCCTCCACATCTCTCCCTCACAACCCTTCTCACTACGCCCTCCCACATCTCTCCCTCCACAACCCTCTCTCACTACGCCCTCCACATCTCTCCCTCCCACACTCCTCTCTCACTACGCCCTCCACATCTCTCCCTCACAACCCTCTCTCACTACGCCCTCCACATCTCTCCCTCACAACCCTCTCTCACTACGCCCTCCACATCTCTCCCTCACAACCCTCTCTCACTACGCCCTCCACATCTCTCCCTCACAACCCTCTCTCACTACGCCCTCCACATCTCTCCCTCACAACCCTCTCTCACTACGCCCTCCACATCTCTCCCTCACAACCCTCTCTCACTAGCCTCCACATCTCTCCTCACAACCTCTCTCACTACGCCCTCCACATCTCTCCCTCACAACCCTCTCTCACTACGCCCTCCACATCTCTCCCTCACAACACTCTCTCACTACGCCCTCCACATCTCTCCCTCACAACACTCTCTCACTACTCCCTCCACATCTCCATCACAACCCTCTCTCACTACGCCCTCCACATCTCTCCCTCACAACCCTCTCTCACTATGCTCTCCACATCTCTTCCTCACAACCCTCTCTCACTACGCCCTCCACATCTCTCCCTCACAACACTCTCTCACTACGCCCTCCACATCTCTCCCTCACAACACTCTCTCACTACGCCCTCCACATCTCCATCACAACCCTCTCTCACTACGCCCTCCACATCTCTCCCTCACAACCCTCTCTCACTACGCCCTCCACATCTCTCCCTCACAACCCTCTCTCACTATGCTCTCCACATCTCTTCCTCACAACCCTCTCTCACTACGCCCTCCACATCTCTCCTCACAACCCTCTCACTATGCCCTCCACATCTCTACCTCACAACACTCTCTCACTACGCCCTCCACATCTCTACCTCACAACCCTCTCTCACTATGCCCTCCACATCTCTACCTCACAACATTCTCTCACTACGCCCTCCACATCTCTCCCTCACAACCCTCTCTCACTATGCCCTCCACATCTCTACCTCACAACCCTCTCTCACTACGCCCTCCACATCTCTACCTCACAACACACTCTCACTACGCCCTCCAAATCTCTCCCTCCCAACCCTCTCTCACTACGCCCTCCACATCTCTCCCTCACAACCCTCTCTCACTACGCCCTCCACATCTCTCCCTCACAACCCTCTCTCACTATGCTCTCCACATCTCTCCCTCACAACCCTCTCTCACTACGCCCTCCACATCTCTCCCTCACAACCCTCTCTCACTACGCCCTCCACATCTCTACCTCACAACCCTCTCTCACTATGCTCTCCACATCTCTCCCTCACAACTCTCTCACTGCGCCGTCTACATCTCTCCCTCACAACTCTCTCACTACGCTCTCCACATCTCTCCCTCACAACTCTCTCACTACGCTCTCCACATCTCTCCCTCACAACTCTCTCACTACGCTCTCCACATCTCTCCCTCACAACTCTCTCACTACGCTCTCCACATCTCTCCCTCACAACTCTCTCACTACGCCCTCCACATCTCTCCCTCACTCAAAGTAAGACAAATATATTTATGAAGAAACTCAAAGCAGTAAAATCCCCTCGTGAAAATTGAGAAAAAAAAAGCAGAGCCGAAATAATGTTATAAAATAACTTCAGAAATAGTGATAGAATAGTGTAATTTGTGCTACAGCTGCTTTATACTTTAAAAAAAATATATGACAGCCTAAACACTGAGTAAGGAACAACACTAACAGTCTGAAAAACACAAAATTTCAATACAAATTAGGAGACTAGGTTGTGTGATGCTTGTCACCACCACAGTGCCGCCAGTAGACAACAGGATATAAAGATGTTTTCCACTTGGAGTGTTCCTCTCAGGTCTAAAAATAACCTTCATTATATCATTTTCCGAACCTCTTGATCGGTATGAGGAAAAAACTCTCCAATACTTTCATTAAATACATTCATTTTTATTTCAGTTCTTGTTGTATTTCCCAAGTTTCTTTCTGAGAGTAAGTGTTGAAATAATGTAACATGTGGAGGCAGTGTTGATATTTCCTGGAAAACAAAAGAGACATTAGTATAGCGTCGGTGTGTCATCTTCCCTGGGTGCGACTTCATCCTCGTCATGTTGTTTACCGGGACCCTGAGCGATGCTCTAACCCATTTTTTTTTCAGCCCTTGAAGTATATAAATATTGCCTCTCCCAGCAATGAGCCTTATCATTCCCTGCACTTCAAGGTTAGTGCTCCTGCTCCTCACCTGGCTTCTTGTCACACCAGTGAGTGAACCTGGCTTCTTGTCACACCAGTGAGTGAACCTGGCTTCTTGTCACACCAGTGAGTGAACCTGGCTTCTTGTCACACCAGTGAGTGAACCTGGCTTCTTGTCACACCAGTGAGTGAACCTGGCTTCTTGTCACACCAGTGAGTGAACCTGGCTTCTTGTCACACCAGTGAGTGAGCCTGGCTTCTTGTCATACCAGTGAGTGAGCCTAGCTTCTTGTCATACCAGTGAGTGAGCCTGGCTTCTTGTCATACCAGTGAGTGAGCCTGGCTTCTTGTCACACCAGTGAGTGAGCCTGGCTTCTTGTCACATCAGTGAGTGATTCTTGTCACACCAGTGAGTGAACCTGGCTTCTTGTCACACCAGTGAGTGAACCTGGCTTCTTGTCACACCAGTGAGTGAACCTGGCTTCTTGTCACACCAGTGAGTGAGCCTGGCTTCTTGTCATACCAGTGAGTGAGCCTGGCTTCTTGTCATACCAGTGAGTGAGCCTGGCTTCTTGTCATACCAGTGAGTGAGCCTGGCTTCTTGTCACACCAGTGAGTGAGCCTGGCTTCTTGTCACACCAGTGAGTGAGCCTGGCTTCTTGTCACATCAGTGAGTGATTCTTGTCACACCAGTGAGTGAACCTGGCTTCTTGTCACACCAGTGAGTGAACCTGGCTTCTTGTCACACCAGTGAGTGAACCTGGCTTCTTGTCACACCAGTGAGTGAACCTGGCTTCTTGTCACACCAGTGAGTGAGCCTGGCTTCTTGTCACACCAGTGAGTGAACCTGGCTTCTTGTCACACCAGTGAGTGAACCTGGCTTCTTGTCACACCAGTGAGTGAGCCTGGCTTCTTGTCACACCAGTGAGTGAGCCTGGCTTCTTGTCACACCAGTGAGTGAACCTGGCTTCTTGTCACACCAGTGAGTGAACCTGGCTTCTTGTCACACCAGTGAGTGAGCCTGGCTTCTTGTCACACCAGTGAGTGAGCCTGGCTTCTTGTCACACCAGTGAGTGAACCTGGCTTCTTGTCACACCAGTGAGTGAACCTGGCTTCTTGTCACACCAGTGAGTGAACCTGGCTTCTTGTCACACCAGTGAGTGAACCTGGCTTCTTGTCACACCAGTGAGTGAGCCTGGCTTCTTGTCACACCAGTGAGTGAACCTGGCTTCTTGTCACACCAGTGAGTGAGCCTGGCTTCTTGTCACACCAGTGAGTGAGCCTGGCTTCTTGTCACACCAGTGAGTGAGCCTGGCTTCTTGTTACACCAGTGAGTGAGCCTGGCTTCTTGTCACACCAGTGAGTGAGCCTGGCTTCTTGTCACACCAGTGAGTGAACCTGGCTTCTTGTCACACCAGTGAGTGAGCCTGGCTTCTTGTCACACCAGTGAGTGATTCTTGTCACACCAGTGAGTGAACCTGGCTTCTTGTCACACCAGTGAGTGAACCTAGCTTCTTGTCACACCAGTGAGTGAACCTGGCTTCTTGTCACACCAGTGAGTGAGCCTGGCTTCTTGTCACACCAGTGAGTGAGCCTGGCTTCTTGTCACACCAGTGAGTGAACCTGGCTTCTTGTCACACCAGTGAGTGAACCTGGCTTCTTGTCACACCAGTGAGTGAGCCTGGCTTCTTGTCACACCAGTGAGTGAGCCTGGCTTCTTGTCACACCAGTGAGTGAACCTAGCTTCTTGTCACACCAGTGAGTGAACCTGGCTTCTTGTCACACCAGTGAGTGAACCTGGCTTCTTGTCACACCAGTGAGTGAACCTGGCTTCTTGTCACACCAGTGAGTGAACCTGGCTTCTTGTCACACCAGTGAGTGAACCTGGCTTCTTGTCACACCAGTGAGTGAACCTGGCTTCTTGTCACACCAGTGAGTGAACCTGGCTTCTTGTCACACCAGTGAGTGAGCCTGGCTTCTTGTCACACCAGTGAGTGATTCTTGTCACACCAGTGAGTGAACCTGGCTTCTTGTCACACCAGTGAGTGAACCTGGCTTCTTGTCACACCAGTGAGTGAACCTGGCTTCTTGTCACACCAGTGAGTGAGCCTGGCTTCTTGTCACACCAGTGAGTGAACCTGGCTTCTTGTCACACCAGTGAGTGAACCTGGCTTCTTGTCACACCAGTGAGTAAGAGTGGCTTCTTGTCACACCAGTGAGTAAACCTGGCTTCTTGTCACACCAGTGAGTGAGCCTGGCTTCTTGTCACACCAGTGAGTGAGCCTGGCTTCTTGTCACACCAGTGAGTGAGCCTGGCTTCTTGTCACACCAGTGAGTGAGCCTGGCTTCTTGTCACACCAGTGAGTAAGAGTGGCTTCTTGTCACACCAGTGAGTAAACCTGGCTTCTTGTCACACCAGTGAGTGAGCCTGGCTTCTTGTCACACCAGTGAGTGAGCCTGGCTTCTTGTCACACCAGTGAGTGAGCCTGGCTTCTTGTCACACCAGTGAGTGAGCCTGGCTTCTTGTCACACCAGTGAGTGAGCCTGGCTTCTTGTAACACCAGTGAGTGAACCTGGCTTCTTGTCACACTAGTGAGTGAACCTGGCTTCTTGTCACACCAGTGAGTGAGCCTGGCTTCTTGTCACACCAGTGAGTGAGCCTGGCTTCTTGTCACACCAGTGAGTGAGCCTGGCTTCTTGTCACACCAGTGAGTGAGCCTGGCTTCTTGTCACACCAGTGAGTGAACCTGGCTTCTTGTCACACCAGTGAGTGAACCTGGCTTCTTGTCACACCAGTGAGTGAACCTGGCTTCTTGTCACACCAGTGAGTGAACCTGGCTTCTTGTCACACCAGTGAGTGAACCTGGCTTCTTGTCACACCAGTGAGTGAACCTGGCTTCTTGTCACACCAGTGAGTGAACCTGGCTTCTTGTCACACCAGTGAGTGAACCTGGCTTCTTGTCACACCAGTGAGTGAACCTGGCTTCTTGTCACACCAGTGAGTGAACCTGGCTTCTTGTCACACCAGTGAGTGAACCTGGCTTCTTGTCACACCAGTGAGTGTGCCTGGATTCTTGTCACACCAGTGAGTGAACCTGGCTTCTTGTCACACCAGTGAGTGAGCCTGGCTTCTTGTCACACCAGTGAGTGAGCCTGGCTTCTTGTCACACCAGTGAGTGAGCCTGGCTTCTTGTCATACCAGTGAGTGAGCCTGGCTTCTTGTCATACCAGTGAGTGAGCCTGGCTTCTTGTCACACCAGTGAGTGAGCCTGGCTTCTTGTCACACCAGTGAGTGGGCCTGGCTTCTTGTCACACCAGTGAGTGAGAGTATATTAGAAAAGAAGTTCGTTACTCACGGTGTTGAACTTGGAAGTCTGGACTGTTGTATAAACAATTATGTGACTTAATATAAATATACTTAATATCCGAGCAAAATCTTAGGGTAGTGTTGTGAGGTACTCCTCGAGACTCATAGTTCATGTACACAGTCTCAGGAGGCATTACATCCCCTTGATACTTCCGCTGGCATCAATATCGCTGGACAGTGTCACACTATAAGGAGAATGTCAGAAGCTTTTTCCGCAATAAAACAATGTGTTGAATTATTATGACTTTTATGGCAAGAATTTGCTCAAAAACTTGAGGATGTAAGACAAAGGGGCTGTCCCAGCTGGGCAGTTTGTTATCATTATTATTGCATTCATAGGAGAAGAATTAAAACCTTATGGCCACACAGTGCCTGGGAAATGGGAGGCAATCATATTCGATCTAAGAAAGGAGAGGTTAACTCCACTTCCTTGGACCAAGAACCCTACATCGAAGGGGACCGATTGTGAACCATCATGGTAGCTGGTCTTGGTGACGGAGCTGTGAGAGGATCTCTCTGACTGGTGATACTAGTGCATCTGTGGCGGTGTATAAGTGAATTTAATTCACTAGTTCTCTGGATGGTGTGGAGAAGAAAATGGAGAATGGCAAGAGTGACTCTTAGTGTTGTTTACATCCACTGTGAGTCATTCACAGGAAATATTAGACGACCTTTCTGGCTTGAATTTTAGAATGATATTGTGCTCACTTAGTGGGGATTGCTGAAGGCTGAACACTGTACGAAGCTCAGGTAGATATCGAGATCCAGTGGGAGGAAGAAGCCATCGTGGGCATCAGCGTCTTCAGTCTTACATTCCATCCTCTTAAGTCGACGATTATTCTTCTTTAATATCTCGTCGACGACAAGAGCCAAGTGGAACACTGAGAAGAGTATTGTTGTGATCAATAACCTGCATTTCTTGCAAGGCATCTGTGAAGTGATCAGTAATGTGTTGGTTGGAAGAAACTTGTTGGCAAGAGGTGTGGGATTAAGAGATAAAGAATCTAACACAAAGTGAGAGATGTCACCGATATTTTTAACTGATGGAACTGCCTTTGGGAGATTCTAAAGAGAAGTTACAGAGGTTTGTGGACGATTTTGGAAGGGTATGTAAACAGTGAATATAGGAAGAAGCAAGGTAATGAGAATAAAAAAAAAATAGGTAATGAAAGATTGGATATCAGATTGGAGGGAGGGAGTATGCAGGAAGTGAATGTATTCAGATATTTGGGAGTGGTCTTGTCAATAGATGGATCTATGAAAGATTATGTGAACCATAGAACTGGTGATGGGAAAATTGTGAGTGGTGCACTGAGAAGTCTGTGGAGACAAAGAACGTTATCCATGGAAGTTAATAGGGAAATATATGAAAGAATAGTGGAACCAATGCTCTTATATGAGTGTGAAGCACAGATGTCTGCCTCCTGGTGCCAGCACATTCATGGTCGTGGACTGTATTATTGTTGGTAGAATTACCGACAATATGCAAAGTAAAAGGACACAAATGCAACTAATGTGACATTTTATTGTGGCAACGTTTCGCTCTCCAGGAGCTATATATACCCTATGTGTCCATGTATCGCTTGTAACGGCTTGATAAAGCTCCTGGAGAGCGAAACGTTGCCACAATAAAATGTCATATTAGTTGCACTTGTGTCCTTTTACTTCACATATGGTCGTGGATACTGCATGACTAATTTCATTCTTTTAGT
This sequence comes from Cherax destructor, assembly GCA_009830355.1. Classification (NCBI taxonomy): domain Eukaryota; kingdom Metazoa; phylum Arthropoda; class Malacostraca; order Decapoda; family Parastacidae; genus Cherax; species Cherax destructor. The sequence continues at coordinate 12,332 of WNWK01036992.1, forward strand.
GTGTGGGATACCAGTCTCACCAGCAGTACACATATTAATGTATCCACGACCACGAATGTGCTGACACCAGAAGGCAGACCCAGTGTACTTACTGAGTCCCTGGTGTTGGTAGCATGGTGGACAAGTGGTCGTCGGAAGGTTAACTTGGTTTCCAGGAGCCTAGCTAAATGTCCTGGTGTTGATTCCTGGCTGGTCGATATATTGTTTTTGCCGAGGCAGAGTGACCCAAAAAGAAAAAACGAAAGTTTCTCTTCTTAAATTTAGTAATTTATACAGGAGAAGGGGTTACTAGCCCCTTGCTCCCAGCATTTTAGTTGCCTCTTACGACACGCATGGTTGACGGAGGAAGAATTCTGTTCCACTTATATATATATATATATATATATATATATATATATATATATATATATATATATATATATATATATCACTGATGTGCAAATGTTTTATTACAGATGGTGTGCGTGGTAATGTTGGCTGGTGTACTGGGGCTGGCGGTCGTGATGGTGACCACAGCAGATGTAAGTCAACTTGACCACGACGTGAAGAGTCTCTCTCCATCAGAACTGGAGGATGGACTAGACGCAGTCAGGAGGCAGGAGAGACTCGTTGCCATTTACACCACCACCTCCGTCAAGCGCCTGGCTACCACCACCATCACGGCAGTCTCCACCTGTGTCTCTATTGCTGCCGCCGCTGTTGCTTGCAATGGTCGAAAGAAAAGAACTCTCTACAAAAATCTTTCGTAAGATCTGAATTGTATTATTTACTCTAATCTAAGGACCAAATGGCTCTGAAGGAAGTAAAGATAAATTTACTGCGAAAGTTCCTGGGCTGTTGGGAGGACTCAGTAGGGTTACAGTTAGTGGCTTTGACGGAAACATGTTCACAACTACTATGTCCAAATCTTCCCCATTAGAAGCCCTGTAGCTCAAGTGGTACAACCCTGGACCTGTTATTCTCGGGACTATGGTTCGAACCTCCCGTCCATTTTTCTGTTTATTACTACTTAATCTGAGTTCATATGTACTCACCTAATTGTACTCACCTAGTTGTGGTTGAAGGGGTCGATTCATAGCTCCTGGCCCCACCTCTTCACTGGCCGCTACCGGGTCATTCTTCCTTCGCCATGAGCCTTATCATACCTCTTGTGTGTGTGTGTGTGTGTATGTATACTCACCTACTTATGGTTGCAGGTGTCGATTCATAGCTCCTGGTCACGCCTCTTCACTGGTCACTACTAGGTCCACTCTCCCTTCTCCATGAGTTTTATCGTACCTCTTCTTAAAGCTGTGTAAGGATTCTGCCTCAACTACATCGCTCTTCAGATAAGAACCCTTCCGACACAGACTATTCCACTTTCTGACAACTCTATGACTGAAGAAATAATTCCTAACATCCTTGTGACTCATCTAAGTTTTCAACTTCCAGTTGTGTTTCCTTGTTACTGTGTCCCCTCTCTGAAACATTCTGTCCCTATCCACCTTGTCAATTCCTCTCGGTATTTTGAATGTCGTTATCATGACCCCTCTATCCCTCCTGTCTTCCAGTGTCGTCAGTTTGATTTCCTTTAACCTTTCCTCGTAGGGCATACCCCTTAGCTCTGGGACTAGTTACAAACCTTTGCACTTTTTCTAATTTCTTCACGTGTTTGACTAGGTGTGGGTTCCACACTGGTGCTGCATACTCCAATATGGGCCTAACATAAACAGTACACAGTGTCTTGAACGACTCCTTACTTAGATGTCAAAACGCTGTTTTTAGGTTTGCCAGGCGCCCATATGCTGCAGCAGTTATTTGGTTGATGTGCGCCTCAGGTGTACTCGGTATTATACTCACCCTCAAGATTCTTTTCCTTTACTGAGTTTTGCAACCTTTGACCTCGTAGACTGTACTCCGTCTGCAGTTTTCTTTGTCCTTCCCCAAACTTCATGACTTTGCACTTGCAGGGGTTAAACTCCAGGAGCCATATGTCTGACCAGACTTGCAGCCTGTCCAGATCTCCTTGCAGGCTTACCTGATCCTCGCCCACTTTTATTCTTCTCATTAACTTCACATTGTCTGCAAACAGGGACAATATGTTAAGTAAAAGGACACAAATGCAACTAATGAGACATTTTATTGTGGCAACGTTTCGCTCTCCAGGAGCTTTTTCAAGCCTTTACAAGGAAAGCTTGTAACGGCTTGAAAAAGCTCCTGGAGAGCGAAACGTTGCCACAATAAAATGTCTCATTAGTTGCATTTGTGTCCTTTTACTTAACATAATGTCGGTAATTCTACCAATATTAATGCAAACAGGGACAACTCTGAATCTCTCCCTTCTGTCATGTCATTTACATATACTAGAAACAGCACCGGACCCAGGACTGATCCTTGTGGAATCCCACACGACACATACACTCACTCTGACACCTCGTCACCTACTAGAACACATTGTTTCCTTCCTGTCAGGTATTCCCTGATCCATTGCAGTACTTTATCTGCTCTTCATGCCTGTTCCTCTAGCTTTTCAAGCAGTCTCTTGTGTGGTACTGTATCGAAAGACTTCTTTCAGTCCAAGAAGATGCAGTCTACCCATCACTCTCTCTCTCTCCTATCTTAGTTCTGTTACCTTATCACAGAACTCCAGTACGTCTGTGATGCAGCATTTCCCTTCCCTGAAGCCGTGCTGATTTTCATATATGAGCCCATTCCTTTCTAGGTTCCACCACTCTTCTGATAAGCTTTCCATGTGTGTGTGTGTGTGTGTGTGTGTGTGTGTGTGTGTGTGTGTGTGTGTGTGTGTGTGTGTGTGTGTGTGTGTGTGTGCTTAACACACCCAGGTATGGTGACCTCAAAAGAGAGAGAAGGCACTTTCACTGTCATTTATTCAATCACTTTCTTGCTAGAAGCAAGTTGATATCAGAGTTCAGATGGTCCCCCGAACTGCAACATTCCCACCCCTCATCTAGTGCAGGCATCATATTTCCACCTCCAGGACTTACGCTTAGCTAACCTGTTTTCCCGAATCCCTTCAAAAATACCTTGCTCACATTCCAATAGCACGTCAGGTTATGAAAACCTCTTGCCTCCATTCCTATCTGATTCTTTCACATATGCCTGTTGAATTCCTGGGAGGTTCTCTACCTCTTCTTTCCTTCACTTCCGATGTCTACTTCCTCTTAGTCATACTATCTTGCACCAACCTCTCTAAATGACGGAACCACCTCAACAACCCCTACTCGATCCTCTGAATAATACTTCTCTTAACCTCGCATCTTTTACTCTCCAAGCTCCTATTTCTCTGCATAATATTCACACAACATGTTGTCCTCAGGTACGACATCTATACTGTCTCCAATCTCCTTTTTATTGTAACGTTCAGAACCCATGCGTCACATCCATACAAGTGTTGGTACCACTAAACTCTGAAACATTTCCTCCTTTGGCTTCCATGTATACGGTTCTTTATCCTCACACAGACCTCAGTAAACCACCCACCTTCTTATCCTCGTGAATTATATGGTTCATTTCATCTTCCATAGACCCAGCCACTGACAAGTCCTTTCCTAAATATCTAAACAAATTGACTTCTTCCATATAACTCTCTCATTTAATATCCAACTTTTCAGTGTCTAGATTTTTTGTTACTCTTATAAAATTCCTCCGCCATCCTTGGCAACTTCTCTTCAGCATCTCCCAACTGAGTCGTGTCAATGGAAAAAAAACATCTGTGACAACTCCCATTTTGCATCAAATTCGTTATCTTTGAATCCTACTCCTCTCTCTCTCTCTCTCTCTCTCTCTCTCTCTCTCTCTCTCTCTCTCTCTCTCTCTCTCTCTCTCTCAACGCCCTTATGGTCACATCTTTTATAACCAAATATATATATAATGTATATGTTAAACAACCATGGTGACATCACACTTCCCTGTCTAAGACTTAATTTTACTGGAAAATAATCCGTTTCTAGTACACACCCTAAACTGAGACTCACTATTCACAATTTGCAACATCTGCCACATTTCTCCCCTACCCACCTTATCACACACCTTTTCTAAATCCATAAATGCAACCAAAATGTTCTTAGCATTATCAAAGTGTTGTTCTCTCATATGCTTCAATGTAAACACTTGATCTACTCGTCGTCTACCCTTCCTAAACCTCCTTGTTCCTCTACAATCCTTTTTTTCCTGTCTTTCCTTAATAACTCTACCATACACTTTACCCGTTATACTCAACAGGCTCATTACCCTATAATGAAATTAAAATTATATGCATATAGTAAATTCCACCAATCACTCACTGACAAACCCTCAACAATGCTTAGCTTAAAATTCTAACTTAAGTTCTTAAGTGAACAAAGAACTGTGGAGACAATTATTGTCATGTTTGACGTTCGTATTATGTACGTCACAGCTCGTGGAGAAACTTGGAGGAATCTTCGAGGCAGGAGTTGACAGGGAGTCAGTCGGATGCAGAAGAGGAAGAGGAAGATTATCCACAGAGTGGAGGCTCGAGGCAGGTGGTGAATAACAGAGATGGTAAAAAATTTACCATCTGGTCCACCTACGTCAGTACCCTGACACTCACCTCCACCTCCTACCTCGCCGGCACCACCGTCTCCGTCACAGCTTACTGTATTGCACCAGGACTCACAAACGGATGCTTCGGGAAGTAGTGAGCAACTGCCTGAGCCTGCTACTGCAGCTGCTCCTGCTGCTGCTGCTGCTACTGCTGGAGGTCTCACGACAATGATCATGGAACAGCATCATCTATTGTATTTATCTTATTTAACGTAGTTATGCATTATGGACTCCCTTCCTCATGTTTATAATTAATTTAAGTAATAAATGAATACCATTTTCCACGGGGTTTTATTGATCAACTTGCAGAAGATAGTTATGAATTTACAAGAATTTGTTAAGTTTTCCTTGAGAGGTGAGGTGTTAAGTGATATTAGTAGGCTCTTATCTGCACATGCAAATCTTAGCAGGTTAAAAGGAACGTTACATGAAGGCATCATAACAGTAGTAACAATGGTAGAATTACCATCAGAATATTAAGTAAATGGATACAGACGTATTAATGTGACATTTTATTGTCAAAGTTCCTGAAAGCGAAACGTTGCCACAATAAAATGTCACATTAGTTGCATTACAGATTATAATATAAACATATGGTAGTTGAAAGAAGCACGCTAGTAGTGTGCGTTGTTGCCTGCAGCGAGTGCATTAACGAGTTTGCATAACACTGCAACTCATTAACCTTCTGTAGTTAGTGGGACCTTCGCTCTGTATTCAACGCACGCAATACAAAACCCACGATTCTGCGAGTCCTCTTATCCGGCAGTAAGTAACGTGGTCAGAGTCGTCTAGCGGTAATATACGACCCTCATTGTTTTGGTGAGCGTGAGTGAGTGGCTGGTTCATTGATCTTGGAGTGTCAGACTCTGTAGGACTCTCTCAAGCCAACAGTTGCCTCACATCATAATGGCTACCTAACTTGCTACCTCGTGAGTAGGTATTCACTGCTGTAGCTGAAAGAGTACTCATATATTTCTTTGTTCTCTGTTCACATGCGAACTGCCTTGTGTTTGGCTTATTGTACATAGTGTAAATATTTGTACATATTATTTGATGAAGGGATTCACCTTAATCACAAGCTTAGTCCACAGGAAAGACACTTGCAAACTGGAATATCTCAGAAATATCATAATAAAACATTGACCGATTACATTTAGTGGTCAAAAGAGAGTTCAGGACACCTAACATTATCAACGATTCAAAAAGATGAGAAAAATCACACAGTGGTATATAGATACAGTATATTTCTTATCAAAAACTTAGCATGTGAAGAAAAAAAAATGATATACATAAAGTAGTAGAGAGTTCTTCTGTAGAACTCAAAATGGCCGCCATGCCCAGATAGGCTTCTTCTGTATGGCTCGGAAGTAGATACTTCCGGTCTGCTCCCACTTCCGGTCGGCCCAACCCCCACTTCCGGTCTGTCCAACCCCCACTTCCGGTCACCCCACTTCCGGTCGGCCCCACCCCTTGACCCCCCATTTTTTTTTTTTTTTTTTTTTTCTGCGCCCTTTGCCGCGCCCGCCCGCCCCGCGCCCGCCCGCGCCCTTTCGCGTCGACCCGCCCCGAGCTGCCTTCTGCAGCGCCTTCTGCTGCGGATCGCCCCCGCTTCTCGATTTTTTTCGATTTTTTTTTTTTTTTTTTTAAAATTTTTTATTTTTTCAATATTACTTTAATATTTTTTACTTGACCTCTATGGAGAGTCAGAGATATGGTAACCCCTATGGGGTCTCTCTTTAAGTTAAAATGAGCTAAAAGGACAAGTTCAATCAAGTATCTCTATGTGGTCTGTTTTAAGTTAAACGAGATACTATCAATATAACCCCTATGGGGTATATTAAAAGAATTAAAAGTGGTGTGGTGTGACGTCATGTTAAGGTATTTT